>WAAD01026620.1:75269-181576 GCA_013389945.1 Fregata magnificens | reverse complement strand
TTTTCCAACCTTAATGGTTCTTTGATTCTATGATTCTATATCCCATGGCTATTTGTGAAACCTCAAGGCACTGAAGCACTCCTGTAAGGTTATTTTTCATTTTCTCTTTGAGCTGTCCCTTCTGTCACTTCCTGGTTGACTACTGCACCAAGACTGCTATTTTCCCTAAATCCAGTGGAGGGTAAATGCATTTTACTTGAGCTGAGTCTTTGCTTGGGTTTCAGGAGCATGAAGAACAAACTTTCCATTGTGCCTCTCTATTTATATGTGCACTTAATTGAAGATAACACACTGTTATCCCCATATAAACTGTAAAGTGGCCCAAACTATTTTTTTCCTGTGTAAATGAGCACACTGCTCTGTTTGTTTTAATAGATATCTACTGATTTACACTAGCTGAGGATCCAGCCTGGACCTCCTTCCAGTCAGAGGAGTGTGAGACTGCCTGTAGGACCTCGATTGTCAGTAAAAAGCCGATGTTAGCAGTTTTCATCAGGCAGCATGGAAATTAATTAGCCCAATTTTATGGAAATTAGCTCATTATAAATAATTTTAGCTGGCCCATTCACAAAGCACTTTTCAGATTAGGAAAAAAAGGAAAAAGCAAAGCTCTGTGAATTGGATACCGAAAAAACCTCTTTCTCTTCTCTTTCTAAAAACAAATGCATTTCAGCAGCTGTGCCATTTGCAGGGGAGGGGCAGCACCCACAGATTGAGCCTCTAGACTTCACTTTCCCACTTAGCGCCTAAAAGAGCAACAGTGAATGATTTGTTTGGCTGGATATTGTTTGGGGCTGCAGATGTCCTTGCAGAGCCTGAGGTTGCACATTCTGCGATTGCTACCTTTGGGCTTGGCTGAGGGAGGAGGAGGTGGGGAGAGTAGAGATGGGCATCTCCGGAGGCATCTCGCTGGGGACACTGTTCCTGTGGCTAGTAAGAAATAAAATAGTTCAGACACAAATACCTAATTACAGGGGTGAGAGTGGGTCCGTGTGCTGGAGGAGCTCTGCTGTCTCCTCTCCCTTAGACTTTCTAGACTGTAAGGTCTTGCACTGAAGAGCGGTTAGGGTACATGAGCAGTGTTTCCATGTCTATCACAGCCCTGGCAGGTCTTGTGTATCAGCTGGGCCCTGTGAAACCTCCAGTCCAGGTCAGACGATCCTCAGGCTGCTGTGTTTTGATCCCCATATTTTCTAAGGATTTTTTGGTTCTGAAGAGGATCTAGCATGACCTCTATCTCCTGTTTCAGTTTTTGCTCACTTCAATGCTTTTACCAAGGGGTTAATATAATCTGTCTTCAGACTAGTCGTGAAATACACAGGTCATGCAGGGAAGAAACACTTTCACCCCATGCTTGATCTCAGCGTTGTCACTTCTCTTGGGAATATTCAGGATTTACTCATCTTCAAGGTGTCTAGAAATTTGCCTGGGGCTCAGAATTTTCCTCTTGACTTACAGAGCATCTCTGTTCAGCAACCAGTTTTCTCCCAGCCTGGACTGAGTGTCCAGTTGAAAAATGGTTTTTCCTTCTCAAAGTGTTATCTCTCAGCCCCAATTGCACTCTCTTCTCAGATCTTTATATTCTTTGGACTCTTGTCTTCTCTCCCTTTGGCGAATGCCATTCTTGAAACCCCTGGAAAGAACCTGGGGAAAAAAACCCTAATTTTATTTAGGGTGTGATGTGTCCTGTGTTCCCAATGAGCCGGATGTGCTCAGGTGCCATAGTTCTTCAGCCGCCAACACCACCGTTCACGTACATGGCCAGTCTACAGGAATGGATCAGAGTGTCTTGTTTTAGGAGATTTATTCCGTTTCACTTTTTGTATATCTCTTTGTCTGGGTCTCTCCCCAGCAATAATTAGTGCCTAACTGGAGCACCTACAGGATTTTCTTTCCTTGCAGCTCCCTTATTAGGTGTCTGGTATTGCTCGTTTCACAGATGGGTGACTAACACTCAAGAGAGGTGAAAAAGCAGAGCACCCCAAAAGGCTCTAGGGCCAGTGCAATTCAGGGTGCAGGAGAGGGACCACCTGCCTGAATGAGGAACGTGGGCAGTTTGCAGGGGTACCTGCGGACATCAGGAGGGGATGAAATATTTTCCTGTATTTTAAAGTCTCTCCCACCTCCACTACTCCTGCCCCAAATATTTACAAAAGTATTTTGAAAAATTGCTGTCTATTTTGCAACAGGGATTCATTAGCATGCCACTCAAGCTGATGGGAGAAAGGAAAAGGTGTGGGAGGTCTGAATAAGTACGGTCCTTGAAAATTTTACAGAGGGGCCTATTTGTAATCAATTCCACTGCAAGGAGGCAGCGTATTTGAGAAAACTAGTGCCAGACTCCCAGGCAGTTCTGGCTGGGCACGTTTGAACACCACTGGCTCCTTTCTCTACCAAGAGAAACCGTTGGTGCATGCTCACGAGCGTGTGACGACGCACAAGAAGCAGTCACTGCTGTAACATGCATTTTCTAAAAAACGCTATTCAGAAGGAATTATGCCACAGAAGATGCTGGTTTGTTTTAAAATGTGAATGTTAAATAAAATTAAGCCGAAAGAATGTTTTGGAGGTGAGAAAAATCTTTCTGGCAAGTGACAAGATCAGAATTATTACTCCTCCACAATTTGTTTAAGCAGCTACTATAAACAGCTACTAATCAGGCTCCCTTGGTGTTTAGAGATATCTGTGGATTGATTTTAATTAGATTGGCACCTCTTTTTTAATTCTATAATGTTTGTTTGCTTATAAGTTAGAGTATTTGGGTGCTCTGAAGCTGTTTGTTTAACTTTAGTTAAATTTGAATTAGTAGGCCCTTAGGCATGTTGTGCTCTCTGCCAGTGGGGTTTCGCAAGAAATAGAGTCTGGGCTGATTTTTTTGATACCCCAACTGCAGTTTTTTTTGAAGCACCTTACGCACCGCCACTGAATTTACCAACGTTACCAAACGAAACGCAGGAAAGGGCACAGACACACAAAAAAATCAATGTTTGGGTGTTTTACAAGGTAATTTTTTTGGTCGTTATTCCAGAGCAACAGGTTTATGGTATAATAAAAATCAAAGGATGGAAAAAATACTTGCAAGGTGTTTCAGACCCGATAATCCCCAGCCCCGAGTTTTATCTGGAGCGCCCCAGTTCAGCTTTCTGTGAGCATCCATCTGCTGCTGGAGCCACCTTGGATGGGCTGTAGACCTTAGCAAGCAATTTCAGTGTGTTTTATTCCAGACTGAGGAAGGGTTTAGATCTGTGTCAGCAGTGAAGATGCTGAACTGCATTGAATCTTTTAAGGTTGGAAGTTGGTTTTTGCTTTCTCTTCTTTCTTTCTTTGGCTTGAAATTGTTTTTCTGCAATAATAGCTGATTATCTCTAATCTGCATGTTTTCTATTATGATTTTTTTTTATTTACCTTGATTTGAGTTTGGTTTTTGTGGTTATTATGGATTTTAGCCTACTTCCTACAGGTTGTTGGAGTTCTTCCTATGCTGAACCTATTTCTGTCTGATTATCCAAGGGTGCCCCTGATGTGATCCTGATGAAAAGTAGGTAGGGGGCTTGTAAATTGAAAAATGAACTTTAAAACAGACCCCCCCAAAATGGAGAGTGTTCTTCATGAGAAGAATATGCGGTGATTAAAAGACATTTGTGCTCTATTTCCTTTATAAATTTGCACTTAGGAAATGAGATGGGACATGTTTTATCGCTGACGTAATTGGGCTCTGCATAATTGCATCTGCAGCATCCTATGTGCAACCAGGCTGAATTTAAGCCAACCAAAAAAAAAACTTTGGAGTTAAGGCTGGACCAGAGAGAAAGTGGCTACTGATTTCCAGTGTAGCAGTTGCGGTGGATGTGGTAACACAGCAGTATCTGTGGACCCCTAATTCCCTTGGGCCCCGAGCAGAGGCCACCCAAGGCACAGCACAGGAGAGGGTCAAGAAGGGGCTGCCAAAGCAAAGCAGGGCTGTCTGCTGGGACACCCAGGGGTCTAAGTCTCACCTCAGGGCTAATGCATGGTTACGATTAGGTTTCCAAAAAGGAGAAAGCTGAGACCTGCAATGGAAGCTTTGCTCAGGATGGGCTGCCAAAGAGCAAGAGAGGGCTGTTGCTAGAAATCCCCCACAAGCACCATAAATCTCCAGTTAGGATTAGGGTTAGGCAGGGGCGATGCTGACATTGGCGGTGGTGGGCTCCATTCCAACCAACGCTGCATAACCAACCCTCTGGATCTTTCTGGTGTTTGTTTGCCTCCAGCTCATGGCACCAAGAGAGCACATGTGCTGGAACCGAGCTTGGCACCATGTAGTTATCCATGTTTTTCTCCCAGCACCTTTGTGCAGTTATTGTAAATCTTCTTTGGGTTTCAGTCTTTCATCTGGCATTTCTCCTTTTCATCCTAGAGCATCTCATCTCTTCTTGATCTCAAATCTGATGACAAAAACAAGCCAACCTTTCTCTTGCTGTAACAAGGATTTAATTCAAAGGCTATCTGAAGATTGAGATGAGAAATTTCACTTTTTGCTGAACTAGTTGATCCAAACAGGCAAAGAAGGCTCAGTCTTTTTTTTGTTTGTTTGTTTGTTATAAGCAGTGAGATAGTTCTCTTTGGGTGGGAGAATTTTGATTCTTAAATTTGAAAGAAAGCGCAAAATAATACATTGGGTCTGTAAGTATTTGTACAGTATTTGTATGATGATACTGTCCAAAGAGCCTCACCTGAATATCATTACAGGAACCTTTTTTTTAGAAAGGAGAGTTCTGCTCTGCAGTATTTCTGTCTAAATAGTCCAGGGAGTTAGAGAGGTTGGGGAATAGTGAGGGAAAGGCCCAAGATGTGCAGAAGACCTTGCAGGGGATGTCTGAATGTCCAGGCTGGTCCTCTGCTGGCCTCACGAAATGGTCCGTGGTCTAGGAGTCATGAACTTGCAGTATTGGGGAAAAGAGGGGGTTTATTTATTTATTCCTTTATTTTATTGTTTATTTTTATTATAGGTGAGCGCACATATGTAAATGGTAGGAAGGAAGGTCAGCAAACACCAGGAGAGGACTGACTGAATACTGCATGGATAGGGTCAGCGTGAGGATGGCAGCACTATTGTTGCAAACAGATAGTGTGATGGACACAGCCATCATTAGGGTTAGGATGGACAGGTACACCTCCACCGAGGTACGCTGGTGGGCACCTGGCTTAAAATATCCACATTTTAACCAACAGTAGTGGTGTTGCTTATGGTTTGTGTATTATGTGCAAAGCAGCAGCTAAGCCCCCTGTCATGGGGGTGCTGCTTTTCCAGGTGCCTTTGCCTCCGCTTTCTTCTTTCCAGCAGTGGTTTGATTGCGTGTCCCTCTGCAACCTTTGCACTGAGCTGCTGACTTGGTATTAGCATGAAAATCCAGTGCACTGTCCCCCCTTGGAAACATTTGCATAGGATGCCCACCAGCTTTAGTACTAACAGTACGTACCTGTCCAGTGAAGGCGAGCCCACAGCCAAGATCCAAGCCATGTAGCTTTTGTTTCATGTGGGCTGAGGTCTCAAACGTGTTCACATTATCTGTTGACTCCTAACTAGACATACAAAATCCTGCAGAGAATCACTCATCCTGTACACTTCAGCTCCCAACTTCAGCGATTTCTGAGCCTTTCTCTTTGTGAAATCCCTGTTGCAGAGTTTCTGTACACTTCTATAGCTGAGTTGGAGGCGAGTCCCTTGCCTTGACACAAGCAATGCCTGTGCGTCCTGACTTACAGGCTAAACTGATTATTCAGCAGCAGTCAGTAGAAAATGAGGAAGAGAGGGGTCTTACAGCAGCTGCATTGAGCAATGGTTAACAGCAGAGAGGGTTAACAGGTGTACCTGGGTGTGGGACATATATACTCCCTCCCACATGAGGAGATTACCTTAAAGGCGGTTGTAATAGTCTGACTTAAACCTCTAAATGCAATTAAATCCTGAGTTAAGCCTGAAAAATTTGACCTGACATTCTGCCTTTGACTCATCCATTTTTGTGTTATGGTATTACAGCGAATACGCTGTAACGGATCACACACTCCGAAGAGTCTGCTGAAATAGCTGGGGTAAATTAGGGACAGCACATCAGGCTGGATTTTCAGTCTCAACCATCAATTTCATTTTTGTAATATGCACTAATGTCTGACAGCTGAATATGTATTTAATGAGATTTTAAAAACAACAGAGTTTTGATCTGTTAGAACAACATGCCGTGTGAGAAGGTGCCTGTGCTGCTGCATAGCTGAATGCTTTAGGAAAATTAACTCACTTGAACGCTAAATAAGGCTGAAAACCAGCTTGTTAGCAGGAGAGATGCTGTCTGCTCTGTCCCAAAGAGTTGCCTCTGCTGAAGGGGGGACCCCAGCCTTTTTTAAAGGCTCAGAAATGTTTAATTAACCTCACTCTTCCCATTATTCCCATTTCCATTTCCGCTTCATTATGCTGCGTAACCTGCCAGCCCTTCCATTCAGATGTCCTTCAGATGCTGCCCCCCACCTGTTTGGTGGGAGAAGGGCTCTTGATGAAAGCCCAGAAACCTGCAATCTGGCCTTAATTACAATCTCCCTTGAACACTCACCACCGGCAGAGCAATTCCCTCAGCATAAGGAAGTGTGAGCGTGTTCTCCCCAGTTGATGGTGCTTTTCAGGTTCATTGTGGAGCTTTCCTTCTGCTTCTCACAAGAGATTGCTGCATCTTGTGGTTTTCTCATGTCTTTGAGTTTGACTATCAGTTGCCCAAGGGAGGGACTTTCTCTTTGGGTCGATGTTGCTCCTAGCTGCTAGTGCAGGTAATAAATAGTGTCCAGGAGAAATACAGCATACAGCAATAGGCTGAAGTGGAGGGTTGTTTTTTTCATCTGCACCTATCAAAAATATCAGGTATAGTAAGTATCGGGAGTACCAGAAATATATCAAAGATTGCTTGTGAAGAGCTTCTGTGGCAGCCCATCAGACACAAGAGGCCGGGGTAATTCAGGTAAGCATCTAAACCACAGGGATTTCTCTGAACTTTGAACCTCTCTGCAGCTTACCTGTTATTCATGTGAATCAGCCAACAGCAGGTTTCAGTAGAGTAAACTCAACCCTGGTATAAGAGCAGTAGCTTATAGCTGTTTCTTTAAAGCTATTGTTAGCCCTGTATGCTGGAGATTTGCAATTATTTTCAAAATCTGGAAGGATCCTAATTACTAGTGTTCTCCTATGTGGAAAAGCATGATAAAGTTGGCCATACAGCAGCTGAAGTGCAGTACCTGGTCTATCAGTTTCAATAAATATTTAGAGGTGCCAGAATAAAGGAGAGCTCAGAGCATGGTGATGTGCTGTTACTCCATCCCATTTCATGGTTATGATAAGGGCTGGTGTGGCACGTGGCCATAGTCCAGGCTGCTTTCACCAGTGAGAAAGTGGTAGCACTGGAGCCATCTGGGGGAATTTCTCTATTAATTTCCATAGTGCCTTTAGATATCTTTTTCTTTTCTGTGCCTCTACCTGTGACCGAGCCAGTTTAAATTCATTTAGCTTCAGTGACAGGCTGGTACATAAACAGACACCTGCATCCAGCCTGTTGCAATTTTTTTAAGCCCCACCAGCGAATGTTTTTTGGGAAAACGGTCAATAGAAGCGATGACAAACTGCAAGCTACCTGAATCGTGGGGCAGTAATTGGAAGCAAATGCTAAATCGTATTGCCCTTCACCTGAAACACTGCCATCTTGGAATAACTCCTTGTATTCCTCCTCTCTGACTGTTCGTGTATCTTTATTCATTCTGCAATGGCTGGGAGCGAGATCTGAGATATTCTGCTTGTGGGTCCGGGAGGCCTGTGAGCAGCCGCTTGCCAAATGGTCACCCCGGTGCCTACAGACAAATGTGACAAGTGGGATTTCTCTTGCTTTACAAAGTGTTCCTTTGTCAGGGTTGTGTCTCGCAAAACAGTATAAAACAAGAACCTAGTAATTGCAGAGAAGGTGTAATTTAAAAGCTGGTGTTTTCCAAAGGCAGAGACTAGGGCTGTGTAGAAAGATAAACAGTGAGAAAACATTGTAGCGGTGTCAAGTGATGAGATGATCATCTTTTTCTTTCAAGCACTTAACTTTTGTCCTTGCCTGGGTGGGTAAGAAATATTTACCAAAAGCAATAAATATAATTATTTTCTTAGATCCTGTGAGAGGACAGCAAGTAATCACAAAAAAGGGTTAATTAAAGGCTCAGGGTGTCAGATTAAGCAAGTGCAAGGTCTCCGTTTATAGAGGATGCACTTTGTTGCTGGGCAGTTGGGAAAAAATACCACAGTGTTTCATAGTGCAGGCAGCGCTCTCCGATCCCGATTTTTTTTTTAATTTGATACAAAATGTTTTCCATGGTCCTCAGCTAAAGAGTAGGGAAAAGCTTTCAAACTTTTCCCAGCTACAGGTATGCCAGAGGCAGCTGGTGGGGTAGAAGGCAACACCATCAACTGCGGTGTGGCTCAGCATCTCCAAAATAGCTCAGTTCACGTGCTTCAAGCTGATCAAGTGAGCTTGATTTTAATGACCAAGATAAAAATAAGGACTATCCACCTGGTTGAGTTTTTTCCTCCAGATGTTTTCAGTGAAACTTTTTTTTTTTAAAACAAAACAAAGGTTCTTATAAAACCCGCTTTTTGGTTCAGATTTTAGTTTTGTTAAGAAAATATTTCATTTCACTTTTCCTTGAAGGTCTTTGTACTTTATAGGTTTGTGTGTTGTTTCTAAAAACTGGGGTTTCTTGGCCAGATGTGTTTCTGGCAGCATGTCTGTTTTTCTCTGGTTGAATATTGCTCTTACCCTTTTTAAACCTCATCCTGTCAATCACTGACATTTGCCAGGGTATGCTGCATTTTGAAAGTAGAATAAATGACTGCTTGGGTTTTGTTGCTTTTCAGGAAATTACTCCAAACAAAGTATATTTCTCTTAGGTTCTCCAGTTGCACTTTTTTCCAGAGAGTATCCAGTGAACAGGCAGCGCATAGGTGAGAAGAATTAGTGAGTTGGCTTTTGTTAGAAAGAACTTCGAATCGGACTTCAGAAATGAAACTTTCTGCAGATGTTGAGATTTTTAACTCTTCCTTCCTGCTATTTTCTTGTCAAAAGTGGAGCCGGGGAGTGGGGAGGGAAAACAGCTTTCCTTTGAAAAAATGAGTTTTCTGTTATTTTTAGCATGTGCATCGTCCGTGTTTCCTGGTTAACTGTGGGAGCTGGAAGCCATGTAGGTGATCAGATAACCTGCCCCAAGCAGCACTTGTGCCGTGGGAGGGCAACAAGGTTTTGGCTCCCGGCACAGTAGCTCTAAAAGCATGGCACGAGAGACATGGGGCAATTTTTTCACGCAGCGGAGTGCGGGACTTTCCACGATTCCTTCTGAAATTACAGTGTTAGAAACTGTAATTCCCTGAAAGACAGCAGGCTAGCAAGAGGCAGGGATCCTAGCTATTACTTTGGCACAAAGTCACACCACCTGAACTCAAGCCTGCCTTCCTACATATAAAAAAGCATGTGTGAGGATTTAATATGCTTTAACTTAATTTTATAGACTGTATGACTTTATTTTCACTTTCTTCACTGTGTTTTCATATGCAAGCCTTTGGTACAAAAAAGTTTCTTTATAGCTGGTGACAGTATAGTTATTTCTGTATCAGATCCATAGCGAACTCTCTGTTATGGGGCTTAGGAATAGGTTAGAAATGTGTCTGCTGAAGATAGGGGCACTGAAGAAGTCTCCGAAGAGTCTTTCTTTGAAGTCTCTGTCCCTGTAGGCGTGACGAGATCTCTGAATTATGAAACAGTAGGACAGATTAGAACTTGCATCAATTGTAGTGATCAGAGGAGGGATTTCAGGAAAATCAGTTTGTATCTGCAAAGTCTAAACAAAACAAAACAAAAAAACCCTGAAAAAATGTGAAAAGCAAAAAATTGAGTGCTCAAATCTCCACAGATTTTGAAGCCAAGAAAATAATAAGAAAAAAACCTTTGTCCAATGATTTTTATTTTCTTTTTAAAGTGTCTTAGCCTGAAGTCCGTAATTTCCAAGGCAGGCAGAATTTTCCCAGAGAGTAATAAAAACGCTTATTCAAAACCCCTGTTTAGCTATGGAAAAAAATTTGAATTCATGTTTGGTTTTTCTTTTTAAACTAGGTCTGTTCACAGTTCTCTAATCCTTGCATCAATGTTTGTATCAACTCTGTTGAAGAGGGTCCTATGAGGTTTGCTTCTGCCACTTACCAAGACAAAGAGAGTACTGGTGATCGCATGATGTTCCTGGGATAAGAGGTTGTGTTCCTTTGGGGAAGGATTCGGACTAGCTATGTTAGATGATGTTAGGCGGTTTGAATATCCTTCAAAATACCCCATTTCTGGGGGGCTTTTCTAATTTATTTTAAATTTTGTGATGTTTTTGTGCCCACTGCTACTTTAATTCACTCTCTAAGAAATTTACATCCTTAGAATTCATGGACTTACTCAGAAATCTTATTCCAATGGACACTAACAGTGCAGAAGCTGCATTCCACTGCACTGGGGGATAAATCAGCCTATGGACAAGTGAGCTATAGATTAAATCTCTTTTTAATCTTTCTTCTTT
The DNA here is from genome assembly GCA_013389945.1 of Fregata magnificens. NCBI lineage: Eukaryota > Metazoa > Chordata > Aves > Suliformes > Fregatidae > Fregata > Fregata magnificens. The sequence goes on along the minus strand of WAAD01026620.1, from coordinate 170,974 downwards.
TATAGACACCTTCTTTGTGCATTAGGTTTCTTACATCCCTGTGAAAAAATAAAATAAAAAATAAGAGCTTACTTAACGAAGCCACCAGCAAATAGTTGCACAATGTGCTTTACTGTGAAAGTGGTTTCTGTGTTATTTCTTGCCTGGTCTCAGAAGACTGCTCTGGTCAGTGCAAACCTAATCAAGGCAGCCCTGTTTCATGAGGGCCAAGCCAAATGTCAGCTCAGACGCAGATCTCATCCCTGGAGTCCGTGGTAGCAGCTGGCCTTTTATGGGCTTAGGTTGTCAGAGCTGCCAGCCGTGCCTCGGAGACTGGGGCAGTCAACTTTGCTTCTTCCAGTTTTCCACAGATTTGGCAAAATGAGTCCTCAAACGGCTGCGGGGACTTGCTCTCAGCTTAAAACCGCAGGACTACTGGAGAGGGCACAAGCTGCATTAGCCTGTGCTCTCCCGTGGGGTTAACCCTACTAGCCCATGGGTTTGGTCAGACGTTTCGGGACAGCCGGCTCTGTAAAGAGAGTGGTGCCACCAGTTGTAAGGGGGTAGCAAACACTGGCTGAATCTGCTGAGGTTTTTGTTCTTGTTTCTCAGGTTCTGTGTGAAGGTGGGTGACTACATGGTCTGCTCAGGTGTTTTATGTTTTGTAAAGCTGCCTTATTTTCCATTTACCATCCCTGCTGTTTTTGCTGGCTTTTGCAGTGCAAAAATAAGAGTATGTATTTCTAGGCAGAGGAAGTTCCCGTACGGCTTACGCAGGTACACCTTGTGCATGTGCTGTGCCGTGTCCCAGCTTCACTGGCCTCTGCCTGGTTGGTTTTAGTGACAACTTAGAGCTCAGTACAAGCAGCAGCCATCAACTTTTCAGTTCCCGTGGCTGATCATACGGTATTGTAGAAAAGATTTCTGTGTCACTGACTTTATTTCCCTTTGCCTGGGCAGGTAGTTCAAGTGGCTTTGTATTTGGCCTAAAAATCCCCAAATTGTCTTGCATTTTCATGCACTCTGTAGGACTCGGTTGAACCTGTTTGCTTGTGGAAGCACGAGAGCTGCCTTTTGTATTTGTGCTCTGAGCAGAGCAAATAGTGAGCAAGTCTCTAAGAGGCCCACGGGAGATATTTTTAGCCATGCCAGAACCATACCAAAGTTGGCCAAATGGATGGCAGGGGAAGGCCAGGCCTTCCTAATTTAAGCTCAAACGAAACTTCTCAGGAGGATCCTGAAAAGTGAGCTTATTTACCCTTACCTCTGTATTCTGGCAGTTGGAAGTGATACACCCAGGTGAAAAGAAAATGTCTGGCCATTATGGTATTTCAGTCAGCATTTGAACATGGGCACAACTGCAGGCTTTCAGGTCAGTCCCTTCAGAGATAAATGGGAAGAGAGACTTTTTGCCCTTGTTTCACTCGTGTGAAAAAAACTTAAGACCTGGAGAAAGGGTATGACTTTGAATGATCTCGGGATATAGCTCTGACTGCCAATGTTCATTTTTATACTCTCATAATAAGTTAACAAGGCTATGAACAAAATAAAATGCAATTACCCATGTTTGTTTTGCAAACTAATGAAGAAGTCAGGAGACTGTGAGAAGTGGCAGTGAATCATGCAAAGATGCTTGTGATTAAAATAAAATCTGCTCTTTTCTAAAGCAAAGCACCTCCAGACTTTAAGGCAAGACCCAGGGAAAAGATATATGGTCCAGTGTCAGCAATGGTTAGGCTGGTTGCAGTGGGTCTAGGTCAGAACTAGTTATATGTGATGATAAATCAAAACAAATGAACCCAGCTCTTGCTCTTGGGTTATTTGTTGGGTGGATCTAATTTTTGGCGCTTGGAGGGAATTTAGCACTGAGGTGACTCTCGTTGTTTAGGAAAGCACACTCTTTCCCTAAAACTATAAAAGGGGATTTGACTGCTCCTGACGTGACCTGCTGCAAAGTTTCATAGGTACATCCCAGGGAGGTCACTTGCCTTCCACTTTGGTGTTCATGTCTGAGTGCCTCTTTTGCTTCACTGAGATAACCTTCAGGTAGCTCAAGTTTGAGGCGTGGAGAAGATGTTTAGCATGCGTGATACTCTCAAATCACTCCAAAGAGATTTGGGCTTGGGGAGCCTTTGGATATTTATTAAAAGGGTATGACAAGCTGAAGTTTCTCCAGTAGGATTTCATGGCTTGAGGGAAGACCACATCTATCAAAAGCTTCACAGGACTGGCTTAGTTATTGTGTCTTATATTCAAAGCTTTTTTTCTGATCAACTTTAGCTTTGAATCCATGCCAGCCTTATAAATCCAGTTGTTGGTGGTTGTTCTTCCCCCCCACCGCCCCCAATAGTTAAAATTAAAAAAAAATGCAAAAACTTTAAAGCTGTGCTATAATGACACAGATAAACAGTCTTTGCATGCTTAATATCAAAATGCTTAACACAGCTTCCCTCCCCCCCGCCCGATTAAAAAATAGCCAGAAAGGAAATTCATTGAGCAAATGTAGTGCCTTGAAATATTTCAAAGAACCTGTAGGCAGCGAACATTTCCCCAGTCTGTGCTGGTGACCCTTACGGTGCCTGAAGGAAATGATAGTTTTGAGAGGCAGTTTGAGGCATTTATGAAGGGCTGTGGACTGAAGTGTTAGTTTCTACTGGTTTAAATTGGTAGGATTGTGTTCTTGCTCAGAGATGGGCCCCATCCCTGAGAAGTTGGGAAAGCATGGTTTGGAGCCATAATAGGCATTTTTAATACTATTCAAAATGGACATCTTACTTCTGACAAGCTGCAGTACTTTCTGATTAACACACATATTTTCTGGAGAACATGTATCCTCTAGAGCAAGAAACCTTGATGCTTTAACCCTCCTGCTGAAAATTACGGACCTTTGTGAGGCTCCTTGAGATGGTGCATGAGATCCCTGCTCTGGACCAGGAGACACAGGAAGTCACACTTTGTAAGGCTCCAGGTTATATTATGGGCTTGAGCATACATGTCCAGATATGAAAAAGTAGAATTGAGGAAGGATTTTCCTGATTTGCAGTTCTTCTAGAGGTGGAAAGAGTTTTCCTGTTGCAGCATGTCAGCTGGCCTGCACAGCCACCAGCTCCCACGTGGGACAAACTCCGGAGATAAAGCATGGGACTTGCAGAACTCTCAGGTTTTGAGCTTCTATACTCCCCAAATGTTTTCTGTCCACATTAGAGTTATATCGTATGGAGGTAAAGCTTTTGCATGAATTAGATGTAGTTTAGAAAGGAGAGATGCATTAGATTGTTGTGTAGACTGCCAGGAACATGTCCAACACATTCGGCTCTTGAACACCATTTTTGCCTGTTAGTATCTTTTCTGCATGTATATGTCACTGTGTTAATATTTCCTGTCACTGATCATACCTGGAGTCCATCTCGTAGATGCGTCAACCGTTCATTCCAGCCTGGACTCCGTGGCAGACCATCCAGCAAAGCTTTTTGACATCTGTTTAACTCGGAGCATGCAGGTAAATGTCTTTGGCTTGTGCTTCACTATGTTAAATAAAGATGAACTTAAGCACTTGCTTATTTAAAATGTTCATTTTCTAATGGTCTGAAGTTTCTGCTCCTGATGTGGTTAGCAAATTGCTGATGGCCAATTTCATATTCTTCACACACTTTTGGTATTTACAAGAATTTGCCATCTACTGTACTTTGGAAAAAAATTTCCTGTTCCATGAGTTGGCAATGAACTACTCTGAGGGATATTTCACTGTTTTTTGCTGTGATGTATGTTCAGTCACACCAATCTTTGCTACCATCTACATATGCCCTCCTTCATCATTTCTGTTCTCTCACTGGGTGACTGGAACTATTTTTTAAAATGGTTTCAACGAATTGGTAGAGGCAAATAATGTTTATTGTATGAATCATCAAGTGGAGGATCATGTGTGCTAAAACTCGTGTAACTGTTAAGTATGCAAACAATTTTTTTGAGCTTTGTTCAAATGCTTTTACAACTTGACTCAATAAATGAAGGTGAATCAAACTCATGGTTATGATTCACAAAATTACATGAGAACCTCTCATTATATATTTAAACTGTGTCCACTGTTAGGAATAGAAATCACAACTGATTTCCAGAGAGCTGTGTTACAAAGTGATCAGCTTCTCTAGTGCTTTGCTGTTTCTGCAGCGCCTCTTCCATGTCCCATGAATCTGACGTTGCTCATCAGTCAGAATTACTGACTGTACCTTGAATGTGAACTCTATGCGCATGTGGTTTTTATGTAGCTGTGCTATCCAAAAGGTTTACAGCTATGCATGTTTACTGCCATGTAAATGTGCTGATTTATTGACTGGCCTGTAAAAAGGCTGTTTGTTTGAGGAATCCAGTATGGATATGAGACAGGCTTTGCAAAACAACTAGGAAATCTGGGTGCAAAGTTCAGTGATCAACCACCACACTTGGGCTGGAAAGCGAGGAGCTCAGGATGTGCTAAGGGCAAAAGCCTCAGGGCATTTTTCTGAGATCAGCCCAGCTGGGAGCAGAGTAAGGCCCACTGCCTCGCACGGTTTCCCAGGCGCTTTCAAAGGATTTGTCAGGAAAATGGGATGTCTGGGGCTGGCTGCAATGCGTCGGGAGCAGGGCTTGGAGCAGCCCTGGAGCCAGGCTCGAGGGAGCTGCCGGGGCTGGAGAAGCTCCTGCAGGGAAGGTGCTGTGGGGCCATGAGGGCTGAGCTGGATTGGTGTGGGGCTGCTGGTTTGGGGAAGGATTTTGGGGTGTCCCATGTGGCGGAAAGAGGGCCAGGGCTGTGCCAAGGCCACGCACATATAAATATACTGAAATTATGTATTTTCAATATAGTATACACAAAAACACTGACTTATTCTTGCAGAGCACTTTGAAGCACAAGCACTCAGAACTGCAACTAGCCTGGCGTGGGCATGGTCCCCACTAGCACTGCTCGCACAGGTTGATTAAACTTTTAGTTGAGCATCGAATGTGAAATTCAGTAGCTTTTCAAATTGCTCCAGTCCTTAAAATTTCAGCAACTTTCTAGAGCCTGTAAATGTAGATTTAAATCCCTCGCAACATCTACTGCGTTATAGACCCTGTCTTTTAAATGGTCCCATATGGGCCAGTAGCAGAGCCCAAGAGGGGTTGGCTACAAGCTTGTTATTTTTCCCCTAAGAGAGTTGCCACAACTAAGTCTGCCAAACTTCCTCTGTAAATCAATCTATTAAGCTCTGTATTGAAGAGTGACATAAATAAATGACTGTTATTCACTTGTTGCTGGTTGGTAATATTGAACCTAAATCATAACATTCAAAGTGTGAATAAATTATGGACGCATGAATTTTATGTTGCTTGCTGGTAGTGATCCCGTTGTTTTGCACAGCTGTTCTGCCTTTGTCTTGTTCCACCGACAGTGACATCCAGTGCCTTGGCTCGTTATATTCTCTTCAATCTCTTTCTCCCTCCAGCCCTTTTTAATTATTTCAATCTATTTTGACTAGTCTTGTGCAAAACTTCATCTTCCTCATGTACTCGCCTCTTTCAAGACGCACTATTCCTCTGCCAGCGTGCGGTACAGGTTTAGGAATATCCACATGGCCCTTGTCCAGGGCTCCCTGGTGACTTCACCGAGAGTCTTCTTGAAGAAGGATGACCAAGTAAGGCCCAGTAATGATAATTATAGCTGTATTATGTATTTCTACCTTTTTGGTGAGGAGTCTTGGTTGGGGAGCTGTGTGAAGGCAGGAGGACAAGAATGTCTGTGTAATTGTCGCTGTTTCTTTTTTAATGCGATTTCTGCTTGATGGAAGGAGTCTAAAATCCATTTGTTTCCTGTAATCTCATTAAAAACTAATTTGGAAAGCTGAAAAAGAACTATTTATTTTGGGTCAGTCTAACTACAGTTACAATACTTCTGGTTGTTGAACTGGCCAGAAGGTCTCCATTTCAGGTCAGTTCATCAGTAGCTTGTGTTTCCGTCTGTTTAGCAGTCAGGGTGGAGAAAAGGAGGTAAGGAGAAGAGAATTATTCTTTCTCCTGACATAATAAGGCCTTGATAATTCTTGCGTGAAGCACATTTTATTTATCTCCTTGAGCATTTCATAGATTTTCTTTTATAACTAAGGTAGAGGTACTTTCTCATCTTGTCACAACTCATTCCTCCTGCCATCACCTTGTTGTTGATTTTCACTAGCTGCAGGGTCAGCGAGACCAAATGGCTTTTTTCTTTCAGTTCTTTGGTCATTCAATCTTGGCAGGGTTATTTTGGGGTTTTTTTTTTTTTATTTTAAGCATGCATTGCCAAACGATTTTGGATAAGGAGCTGTTGAACAGTAGAAGATGACTTCTGCACTAACAGTAGCAATGTAGACTGCAAGACTAAATGCAGCATTGGTATTTCTGCCTTATGGGAAAACTCTGCTCTTTCAACATTTATGGTAATCCTGATTTGAGATGACAAGTTAAAATATCCAGAAATTCAGCAAAATGAAATGCCCACGCAGAAACGTATTGGCAATGACAAAGTGAATTGTGTTGTGAGGTGTGATGGTACCAGCTGCACCATGGTGTTGTCTGAGTTGCAAGTTCAGCTTAAAAATCAGCAAAGCTATAAATCATAAGTGCCATGAAGCAACATGTTGGCAAGTTAAGGTTGAACTGAACTGAACCACGTTATTCCTGTCCAGCTCATCAGAAATACTTCAGTCTGAGTTCAACCAAAACATTCTTTTATTCCTTTGGGGTTTCCAGAATTACTGCAAAAGAAAAAAAAAATTCAGAAAAAAAAAATCATCAGTTAAATAAAAAGATAAAAGGAAGAGAAAGAGGCACTGCCAGGAAGCTAGGCTTGGGTCAGTGGAGCATTTTTGGCTCAGAGCTTGAAATCCATCTCCAATGCCTCTTCCCTGCTTGAGGAAAGCTGTGACTGTCGTTTCTGGGCTAAACAGCCATAACATGGTTGCTGCAATTTCAGGGTATGAAGTTTCTATCACTCTCGTGCTATTTTATGTAATCTGTAACAAAGCAGGTATAGATTTTATTCATACTTATTGTTCACAGGAATATTTAGGAGGGAGTCAAAACTGAGCAGAAGCAGGTAAGAAATGGAAGGTGAAATCATCGTTTATTCCCACATCAAAATGACAAGAGACCACACAGTGCCAGGCTCTAGGGCTTTTATACGTCCTCCAAAGAGAGTCGATGGAAGTAATGAAAAAATACAAAACTTGTGCAACAAAGGCAATGGATTTTCTAGTTTTGTATAAAACTGCCTGCTTTCATGCTCTCTTAATTCAAACATGCCCAAAATTCTGGGTTATGCCCATCTAAGACAGCAAGCAAATCCTGTGGGCTGTGAATTAGTGTGTAATAAATCAGGGATCACTGATGAAGTCCTCCAAGGCAGCTATTCTGCAGATAGCAAGTGGTTTTCTAGAGGAGACAACCTTTTAAAAACATTCATATGTCCAAGGGAGCTGGTACCAGCTGCTGAAAACTGGACCCAAACATAAGGAGGTTTTGAGAAAAGCAGTCGAAAAGGGAATTTACAAGTTCTGTGGAAAGGACTGAGCTGGTATGAAAAGCAATTCCCAGAGCAATTATAATACACCTTCGGGGTGTCAAAAGTTCACAGTATTAGGCAGAGACAGTTCTAGATCTAGGCAATGGATAGAACTATGTCTGCATTGAAAATGAAACAGTAGCAGCTTGAAAACAAATTTTTAGAATATACAAAAATGTGTAATAAAAAATGGTTAGTAAGGTAGAAGAACAGTTAAAAGGAAAATATTTGTATATAAAGCTTTCTGATGTCCTGACCACAGGAACTAAGTTTGGCATTTAATTTGCTTTGCTTTTTGCTATCTTGCTTCATCATACACTGCCAGGTGAATGATGTGTCAGGGGGTCAGATTTGGTAAGGCGATCACAGCCTTGCCACCGATCTGTCTGAAGAAGTGGCTGCTGCTGGTGGACCAGGTGCATTTATTCTCCATCCTTCGCATTCGCAGCCCAATGCAGCCTCTGTGGCAGTGTCTTCTGCACCACGATAGGGCAATTCCTGCTGACCTGGTGATGGATTTAGTTTCTTCCACTGACAGCTGCAGAGGTTGAGGACAGTTTTGCGCCTTCAGGTCACCTTCTTCCTCCTTCAGTGCGTTACTGGTTTTAGAAGTTTTTATGGTGTGATGCATGGAGGTTCCTAGGTATTTTTCAGTATTGGTATTTTTCAGTAGTCTAGAAGATTACTTAGGATGCATGGTTTTAGGTAGGTAGCAAAGACTATAAAATCTGTTCTGCTCCACTTCACACCTACCAGCAGCAAAACCTCTCTCAGCCGCTGCCTCAGAAAAAGATTTTCAAATGGAAAACTTGCAATCCTCAAGAGCCTGCTGTGCCGGGGCCTGGTCCCTGTGTTTGACACTGTATTAAGAGGTGCCGTGTGCTTCTAAAGCAATTTTCTTACCCAGCGTTCGTAGGCTATCTTTGCACCGGGGTCACTGCTTCACAGCCTGCAGGACTGTGAGCGCTGACAAAATGGCTTTTTGAATGTTATTCACGTTGGGCATCGCACAGCGTGCAGGCACGTCTCCTCCTGCCCTGCTCGTCATGCCTTTGCAGATCCACAGGATGTGTAGCTCCTGTTTTCAAAAGGAGTTAGGCTTTTGAGTTCAATTGGAAGCCAAAGGTTATTTGAGTTGTAACTGGGGAGTTCGCTCTGAAAATAAGACAGAAGGCCCCAGGTAATTTAGGCCCGTAGGAAAAAGTAAGCACTTGACGTGAGTTTGCACTCTGAGCTCTCTTCGGAAAAATCCTTACGTGCTTCACAGGGATGCATGCTTGATCTGAGACTTACACTGTGTATGCCAAAGTGAAGGGCCGGGAGAGAGAAAGGTGCTGAGAATGGGGAAAAAATTCCTTCATTTTATAGCGTGTGTGCGATGCTCTCAGTAGGCAAATGATTATAGTTTAAGAGAGGTTAATTAAAATGCAGTGTCTTAGCATTTCCTGGGCAACGCCTCTACAAACCACCTCGCCATTTCTTTTAAAGAGAGGCTAGGTAACTTGCCTGATGAACACTGGATAGTGATAGAGATATTATTTGGGACTGATGAAGGAGTGATCAGAATACCAAAGAGCATTTGCAAAAGGTGCCGAGATGAGTGGAAGGGTTGAGCATCCTCTGTGGACATCTGGATAAAGAAACATTGCTGTTTTACCTCTCCTGCCCTAAGGGCATGGCTTCTGAGAGGCAGAGAATGACAGCTGGAGGAAAACCTACATATGCTAATTACTTCAAAAATGAATTAATTGCTATTAATTATTTTATCACAAAATCAATTAGTATTGTACTACAAGTCATTTCAATTAAAGTAGTCGATAAAAATCAGATAAACTGTAGACACAGCAAAATTATGGCAAAACTCCAGAATTAGTCTCTAATAAGAAATGAAGCCTCCAACAGTTCAGCACCGAGATTGAGTTAGCTGTTATTTTTATTAAAAAATGAGAGCCCACAGCAAAAACATGAAAGCAGAAGCTTCTCTGCAAAGGAGAAGAAAGCTTTTGGTGTTCATGAATGAAGCTGAAAAGGACAGTAGTAGCTATGGGGTTTATGTATCTATCCACATACTTGTGAAATGATTTTCACCTTAATCAAAAAAAAAAAAAAAAAAAATCACTGTTTTCCAGTGTTTAGGTTATTGTACTTAGAGAGGTGCTTTAAAGGGACTTGATCTTGAATATTTCATCATTCCCTTAAATAAAAACTTGCTGTCTTTATATTCTGCGCTGCTAGTTCAACAAACAGTAGTTTTGGTCCTATTTGGGCCAGATCTCATGGTGGCATAACTCAGCACTGCTCTGCTGGCATTTGTGGTGTTTCTGCCTTGCCCGCCATCTGACAGACACAGCCAGCCGCTGAAAGAGGCTTTTGCGAATTTAGGGATGCCAATCTTTCAGAATTGGATAATGGTGAGAACAAAAAACTGGAGAACATCAGAGGCATAATTAATCCGCTGCCTTTGCTTTTGAGTCATTGTGTGTGGTATGTGGGCGGGTGGAAGTTTGCATTAGAAAGGAAGATGTTGTACTGCCATCTAGAAAAAGATGCGGATGTCTGGTATGTGGCAGAAACATGCAGGTGTTTTGGATGCTGGTATTTTATTATCAAATGATTTGCTCGCTGGTTAATGACAGCAGCCAGGAGAAATGGATACGGGTCTTCCAGAGTGCGGGCGGTTTTTGCAGGGAGATGCGAGAGTGCTATAATGCATGTGCCTAATAGAGCCACGCGAAAGAACATTTCTGTTCTGACAAAAAAAAGGCTGCAAAAAAAAAAAAAAAAAAACACTTATGTGGACTGGATTTTTCAAACTCATGAGCAGAATTTAGTGTTTGGGACTTCATTGACTAACGTACAAAGCAATTTGAGTAATGAAAAACTACTCTTTGTCAAGCGAGAAAACAAGAGGCATTGATGGAAAAGCTAATTTATTTACTCTTTTATGGAGAGAACATGCTTTGCCCAAGTTCAAAACTGACTGTGCAGCTATCGATGAGTATTCCTGTGAGTAAAATGGCTAATGAAAGCACTGACGCTCTCCCCATGTCTCTTTTTTTGAGACTTTAAAGTGCAACTTCGCTGCACGGCTGTAAAGGAAGAGCTCACAAGTGTTCAGTGAGCATTTGTCAGTGTTACCATATGGTAAAAACTTGCATTTTTGTCAAGTCTTTAGTGCTAGAAATAGCTTGTTTCAAAGCACTAAATGATGAAATGGCTGGAAGGCATTTGGTGATTACTGACCTTGTCCTAGCTGTCCCCATCCTTCCCTTGTCCTGCCCTCTGCAGTCTGCCCTCTCCTAAAGCACTCCACACGCCTGCTACAGCTGCGGCTCTTTCCGGCAGTATCTGTGATCCACTACTTAGGGGCAAAAGAAAATTTGCTCATTTTTCATCTAGTTGACAGAATAGAGTAATTGCTGTAATTTACCGTGCCCTGCGTCTCACAAGCGATTCTGTTACCGTTATATATTTATGGGTCCTCATTTGAAGTATTACTCCTGATGTGCAATTTAGGAGCACTTTGATTCATAATTCCTGATTCTAGGCCCTTGTAAAATTTAGTTATGACCAGTTTAACATCCATGTGTGGAATTACCAGGTGAGTTGTGTACTCTGGCTGACTAAACTCAAGTCCATCTTCCTCTCTTAAGAGCTGTGCACATAACCTGGTTACAACAGGCTGGTTGCCTGAGCACAGTAATGCTTTGTATAATTTGCAGTGTAAAGTCAGAGTATAAATCATGAATTTTCCTGAAGCTTGATTGAGAATCTGTGGTTCCAGTCTTCTCTGTGCCATAAGTCTGCATTGAGGTTTTAAGCAGCAGCTTTTGTGCAAAGCCATTAAATGGAAGATGTTGGGGGTCATTTTGCTTAAGGGAAGGGAAATGCTGTTTGGAAGATGGAAGGAGGGGAGGGAAGGAGCTGAGATTGGGGCAATTTAGTGTCTGTGCTCTCTCTCCCTGCCCTAATGAATGAGGATTTCAATCCTCACCTGATCCCCTCCATCTACCTTCTCTTAGACTTGCTGTATCACGTTCATGAACTCTTGTTGCTTATAAAGCTTAAAAAGTTTTATACGTGAAAACAAAGATATCACAGCCTATGTTAGAAGGTATCAGCTTCATATAAAGACAGAGAGGTCTTTCAGCAAAAATCTTAAAATGCCAGGAAGCCCCTCTCTGAAATCAGTGGGTGATTTGCCTGAAAAGACTTTAGACTGTGGTCCTGTAAAATTAATCTCCCCCTGTACAAACTCCTACGACTGCGTACAGAAAATGAATGCCAGCTAAACAGTATTCACATACACATACAAGTATGCTGAAATGACACTAGTGCCTACAGTTTAAACTATGTTGATCCCACAGACATTTTTGGTGGAACTATATCACACTAACCTTTGATGAATTTGTGCAGACCTCTGCAGTAGGCTGCCCACATTGGAAAGCCACACTCATGTTTCTGTGGGGGAAGTCTGTCCGGACTCCTACATGCTGTGCGGTGCCAGACAACTGACTGCACTGAAGGGATCGAAGAAAAAAGTGCGTGAACATATCAATGTAAAACATACCGATGTAATGTTAATAACACAGTATTTCTATTGACCTATTAAAAATAAAATTGCAACGTGAGCTAACAGGCATGAATTTTGGTGATGGGCCTTAAAACCAGTAGCAAAACTATGTTATTTTCAGTGCCTTTCTAATTCCGCAGCTGTTATAAAAAGATGAAAGCAAATCTCACCCGCCCACGTCCCCATCCCTTTTCCACTGCCGGGTGGAAAATCCTGTACCAGCAGTGGCCGCTGTACCACAGTCTTCCTCGCATTCAGCACAGACGTTGCATGTAGATACCATCAGTAGGCATAAGATGATGTTATGTGCCTTCTTCCTTGCACATCCTCCTGAGACCAGGTGCAAGGCCGTTAATAAGCAGGTTACCTTGGGTATCACTGCAGTCTGCCACTTCATTACCACCCCTGAGCTGAAATTGGAGAGCACCACATTTTACTCGTTGCTTACACGGGTTGTTTTCATGCCACCTACCCAGAAGTGGGAATCCACTCTGTGTCTCGGTACCCTGCAATCTGCACTTTCTGCAAAAACAAGCCTTTTCAAAGAAAGATATGCTTAGAGCTTTCTCATTTTGTTTTACACTTCACATCATGTTGTTATCAATGTCTTGTTCCATCATGTCATGTAGCGTAATGTAAGAGGACAAGTGCAGTAAGGTGTTCACTGTGTAGGTGGAAAATCTGAAGAGATGGAGTTCTCTCCAGCATATGGATGGGCTTTAATCACAGACTTTGTTTTTTTTTTTAAATGCTTCACTTTTTTCAAAGGTCAGTCTGTCCGCAGGAAAGTGACATTTCTGTGAGATGCAATCCAGTAGGCATGTACAGCAAAAATAAAATGCAGAGCAAACCCAATCGGCTCTGCTTGTGCTCTTGAGCAAACAAACGCAGCCTTGAAAACCTCCAAGTCAGATCCCTGGTGTGGGTGACAGGGGGCTGCTGCAGAAGAGTCAGGATCCTGCTTGGCATGTACTGAAGCATCCCTTACGCAAGGGTTTTGGGTGTTATGCAAAATCCTCATGTTACAGAGTGGAAACGGGCAGAGATGAAATATTTTGACTTATTTGAATGATTTGGTGAATGTGGGGCTATAAAGTACCACTTCAACTTCCTGGCTTTCAGACATTTGCTCACTAGACAGACACTAAAATGTACGTCTGAACCGCTCTCTTCCGAAAGGAAGACTGTCCTTGTCTTTGATTGATTTTTTCATGAACTTTGTGCAGAGGGTGACTCATGTCCCAAAACATGAGCACATCTGTTTACTACTGAGGCCTCTATGTACTTCCCAGAAGAATATTTTCTGTTTCCATGGATCTCGCAGAACTTGCTTTTATCCATTGAAATGTTTGTTCAAAAGATGGAAGTTTTCTTGGGAGAAAGCAATCAGGGTACATAGCATTTTTTTCCTTATTTACACACCACAACTTCAAGACCCCTTATCATAGTTTTCTGCATTAAATCCAGTTAGGGTGGAGACAAGCAACCTAGGAGAGCTACAAGTGCTGCGCATCATTGCAGGGGTACTAGTGAAATGGGGGCCACAGATTCTCCCCGGCGCAGGATGTCTCCCATTGCTTTATCTCCCTTGAAAATAATGCTGGGTTTAAGCATGGGGCCACAGGCAATGCTGCAAGAAGTTGAGGTGACAGGATGGCTATTCCTTGGCTTTGGGAGAGGGAATGTGACAGTGTGTCATGCCCAAGGTAGGTACTCTTTGGACCCGCTTGTTCCTTTAGGGTTTAGCCACTGGTTTTGGTGTGTGGGTCAAATGGTGGCTCTGAGAAAAACCAGCATGTTTCCTATAATTCTCCAGATCCCAGGGTTTGCATATGCATTGCTGTGACTTATGGAAACGCTGTGAGTATTGATGCCAAAGTAGCTAGCACAGTGAACCCCACGCACCAGCATTCACTAGTGTTTCTGTAGCATCTTGATGTATGGTTGTTGGCTCTTAGCAGTCACTGGCTGGAGGGTATTGCTGTTGAGGGTATCCTATTTTTGAAAATAAGGCAAATATTCCTCTGCATTCTGACTTCTCCTGTGGCTTTCAGTGTGGTTGTTCAGCAGGCTGCCTGGTAGGGCTTGCTAACCATTTAATGGGGGCTTCTGATTAGAGCTACCCAGCAAAATTCCCCCATATTGCCTTCTTGTTGCCTATGAAGGTGTATTCTTATGGAAACTTTCTGGTGGGTCTGTTGGTTCAGGGGTCGAACGCTGTCACTTGCCACACACTTGAGAAAAGCCTGAGAGCAGCAACGGGAGCTGAAAGCCTCGGCTTTGCGGTGGCCCAGCCGACCAGCCTCAGGAGCCGCGTTTATAAAGCACTTTCTAATGAAGCGAAAAGAAGCTGGAGAGTGATTTTTCTAAGAATAAAAATTCTTTTATGGTTTTTTGAAAACTACTTTACACTTTGCACAAATGATCGCTTAGCATCTGGCAGGCTGGGTTTCTGCCATGTGTGGCAGAGGATACAGTTTGTGTAGTCGCAAGCAATCTACTCAAAAAGCTTTTGTGTAGTCCTGGAGCCCAGGAACTTGTTAATTTTGAGCAGTCATTTTCCACATTTAGCCCATTAGAGATGCTATTTTTGGTGACCTAGTTTGAGCTCTTTAAAAAATAATCAGGCAGCATTTTTCAGATCTGATTTGTAATGGGACTGTGGATTGGTTTTGCAACTTGAAATGAAAGTTAGTGTGTGTGGGGATAGAAACTGCTTTTTATCTGCCTGGTCATTCAGAGCTAACATTTTCAATTGATTTTAGAAGGCCTCTAGGAAGGTTAATCTGACAAAGACTATGGCTTGGCTTCATCACTTCAAGGGTTATTGTTTGACATACCGCTGGGAAAATAATAAAGTAGCTAGGTTTAAATAATACTTTCTATGTGATAACCTCCAGGGGTGCTACCAAGCATTACTGGGCATGATCCAAACGTCGTTAAAGCCTGTGGATTTGCTTGCTCCCCAGTGCGTACAACGGGATTAGAGAGTGAGCAATTGGGGCACACGCCAAAATGGCTTGCCTTGGGTTACGCACTGACTCTGCTGCGGCAGAGCTGGGATTAGAGCTCGGACCCAAAGATCGTATTTCCATGCTCTGTCTCAGCTGTGGGAATTAGTACCATGCAGGAGAACTACTGGCCTCCGGCTACTTGTGCCTGCCGGGAGGCCCTGGGCATTCACGGCCCTTCAGTTTTTGTAAGAGAGGAAGGATGCTTACAGCCAAGAGCTGCCTGGGCCCAAACACCAACTTGTTCAGATGGGTGGTTGTGAGCAATTCCAGTAAAACTAAAGCAAAGAAAAATACCACAAAATAAAATCTCTGTTTCTAACTTCATATATGTGAATTGTTTTCACACTGTGTGGCAATGCAAAATTACAATCCTAAATATCAGGTGGCCTGGAATAGCACTGCAGTGGAAATGTACTGTTTTCACTTATTTGCCCTTCATTTTCTCTGGACACCCCTTCGCATGCTGTGGCCAGCAAGCTGTCTTGCTTGGGGAGCACGCCCCAACTTCAGGCTCCCTCCTGAGACCAGGAAGAGCAGCCTAGCAAAGCTGACATTGCAAGGAGAAGCACAGAGTGATCCTCTGGATCCCCAAGAAGAATCTCTGTGATAGTTTTAAGGATCTGCAAATGTAGGGATTAAATCTTCCAATTCAGTAGGAAGGGAGAAGACAGCCCCCTCTCTAGGAGACGCAGCAGTGGGAGGTATCCCTGGCATGGAAAGGCTCTGAGATTGTTGAGGTAACTGTAGGAAAAATGTGCAACCACTGTGTGTCATGGATGTGTGCACCTCCCAGCCATCGTCCTTGGAAGCTCCTTCAGTGGGGCACATGGAGAGGAAGGAACAGAGTCAAAACATGCAGAATTACAGCAAAGATTTAAAGCAGCTGTGAGCCTTCTGGTAGGGCCAACTGGACTCTCCTATTAGGGAGGTCAAAACTGGTCCTTCGTCCCTCTTGATCGCTGCTCAAGGCCCAGCTTGTGTGGGACTGACCCGCAGAGCACTACTCTGCTTCAAATTGGAGTTTCTTATTGTTGGATGCTCTGTGCCTCTGTTTTCTCAGTGTAAATACTCTTCCAGGGCTGGGAGTTGGCAAAGATGATCATATAATTCAATTGAGATCAGATTGTTTGTAATTAAAAATGTTTGGCCTATTAGAAATATGAGACTCCTATATTTAATTTATATATGATTTAAAAAAAAGAAGGAAATTAGTAATTTACCAGTTTCTATTGCCATTTTTGTATCTCTGTAGCTCAAAAGTATCTTGATCCAACAAATGAGATATGGCAAGTGTTCTAAATAATGTTTAATTTATTTTTTTTACTGGAAAAATATGTAAATGCCTGAGAAATTATACTTTGAAAAGTGGCTACTGCAAATTAACAGCATTTCACATGGATCTTACTTTGCATTTTTAATACACATAATGCGTGTCCCAAATTACATGATTTGCATTATAAACCAGAACAGCTCCTGTGTCGCTGCTGCTGTCCAACAGTTGAATAACAAGGCTTTTCTTTCCAAACTGTATAAATACATATTTACCCAAATGATGCAATTTAGGGCTCTTTTATTTACACTTTTCTGGTCAGTCAATCACGCTGACATCTTTTATAGTCAACAATTTTTAAATGTATCCGAGTAAATCTAGCATTTGAGGAATGGAAGTGCCAGACATATGCTGGAAGTAATCATTTTGTTATTGCACTGACATTTTGGCTCAGAATTTGGCATCTTCTCTGTCTCTGCCCTCGACTTCTGTAAAATGTTGTGTTATCATGTTGTGCCATCTTCAGCTGCGGTGGTTTTACCTTTCCCCGCTGGGCCTGCGATGTTAAGCGTAGGGTTGGGGACACCCTGGTTCCTGGAGCCAGTCCTGTCCCAGGCTTTATTCTGCGGGCGGGCTGGCACACACTTCATCAGGACTGAAAGCGTGTCCAGCCACTGTCCCTTCACCACTCCAGAGCGTGCTTTAAGGCAGGGGCCTGTCGCCTTCAGAGTCTTCCTCTTCCGGGTCCTGTCTTGTTTCTCCAGCCTTCTGCTGTCTGTAGTGTCTGGAGAAAGAGTTGGATGACCTCCATCATGTAATCTCATCACCGTCAACACTGTCAATTGTTCAAAGCCCTGACCCGGGTCATCCACATCTGCTTTCAGTAGTTTTCTGGGGTTGCTGATCCTCATTGTCCAAGGAGATTCAGTTTACAGGTTTAATATTCCTGCATCATTAGCGTGGTGTCCCCACTGCTTGAATTTCATTCCAAGCTGGAGGTCAAAATCATAAATGATCTTGAGTCAGCTCACTCCAGTACGTGTTGGCTTCTGGCTTGAATATGAGGAGGGAGAAGGTAAATGGGTGGATAAACTTGCTGTTTCTTTAGTTCTGTCTCCCTTACCCAGTCCCTTTACAGACAGGTTTCTTAAGCTTTCAAGGGTTGTGTATACCTGTTACTCAGTCTCTTTCCCTTTTAACTTTGTCTGGTTTCGACCAGATTTGTCAGACAAGTAGAGTTTCCAATGACAGTATGTTCCAGCAAGGACTCGGAAAATGATCACAGGGTAGATGGCAGGGACCCAAGTCAGTGCCTCCCCATAGGGATTCGCTGCAGCTAGAGCTTCACCACATTATTAGTCTTGAGAAAATTCCCTCCAGGAAGCGCTAGGGAAAACCAGCAGCCATGCTTTCTGCTGCTGACGAACCTGCTTCTCTCCCTCGCCTCTGGCCCTTGAGCAGAGCCCTGCAGCCTCCCGAGCTCTCATTACCTGTCCTTGTGCCACTCATGGAAGAGGTTAGTTGTGCCAGACGAGGTGACTTAAGTGAGCAGGACAGTTTAAATATCCCTTGCTTAAATGAAACAAACCCCAGAGAAGAGTAGGAGTTGTGTGTTGTGTCATAGTACCTAATAAACAGGCATAATATCTGCCGAAATTGGGAACCTGGGAGTTTAACTAAGAGTTGTCCAAATCTATGAATGCTTAGGAGTTGAATGTAGCCGTGTCCGTGGTGACAGCATCACTGACAACGTTTGCTTCAGTGTTGCTCTCTGCTTTGCTCTGTGTAGAGGGTCCCTGTGATTTTGTACCTGCCTAGCAAGTAAATGGTAAGTGCTGTTAGTAATTTCATGTTTCTGGCTCCTAAGACATCCTGTCCTCGTGGTTATAGCCCTGTACTACCAGAGTATGGGGTGTTAGGTGCAACTTGCAAACCCAGCCGTGGGCAGCCCTGCTCCTAACTTTCAAGCTTATAGGGCTGTGTTAGAGCCAATGTTGTAGCTCTGTCTGCAGCTTGTGAACTAATGTTCACTTACAAACAGCCTTCAGAAGGAGAGGAAAAGGCCAATGCCACAAAACTAGCCATGGCTGAAATGCCTAGGACCAGATAAAAGAGATACGATTATGATGCTGTTCTAATAATATCTAGCCAAGTGAAAAAAACCCAATAAATGCCTGTGTTATTAATGGGGTCCTGGTTACCTGGCTGTGCAGGACCTGTGCCGGTGCCAGCCAATGTCAAACACAGCTCCTTCAGCTCATGAAGGATCAGGCATGAGTGCTGGTTGACATGTTGGCTGCTCAGGGAATATTTCCCACGCAGGAACCGCAGATGGCAGGAGCTCCAGCGTAGCACCCACTTAGCGCCAGTGCCTTGGGAGGGCTGGTAGAAAGCAGGTGGTTTGTGTCGGCGAGCAGCAGCCTTTCTCCTCCATTAAGAAGGCTGAGCACCCTCTGAAAGGAAGCCAATGCAATCCTCTCTTGGGTTTGCCAGGAGCTGCCGGGCTGAGGCTCAGGAGAGTTAAAGGTGGTAGCAAGGGAGTTGTTGCGGCTCCAGCGGTGGGAAGTGAGAGATGTCCTGGGCAGTCCCTCACCTGGGGATTGCCAGGGTAGCTGCCAACTCCAAGGGATGTTCACAGTTGACACAGCAGAGGATCAAAGCAGATTTTCCAGCACTTCTCCCCTGCTGATCGCCCGCATTATGCAAAGCAAGCAGATTCTCAGCTCACTCTCAGTAAGCATCAGTTTGTTTTTTGAGAAACAGAAGCCATGCGCTGCTTCTAATCAACATTTTCACGGCATCCTATTTATTGTGCTGATCTCAGTGCAACATTGCAGACTGGAGGAATCTCGCTCCCTCGCTCTGTCTCCATTTCCTACTTTGATATTGCATTGGTATGACCTCCTTCTTCCCTTGTGCTCCACTCTGTGAACTGTGTTTCTCACCTTGCAGTAGTTACAGACATCTAGTAAAAGGCTGTGTACTGCATTTCATGCATATGCTAATGGCTGTGTCCTTCTGGAGTGTGTAATTAAATCCTTAGTTACCAAAGTGGAACCACACCATGGAGTTACCACTAGTTATATCACTATTTTTAGGACAGTAGGAACTGTTCGTAGTCTCCCATAGTTTGTTCCAGCCTGCGTCTCTGACGTGGCGAGCAGCTTATCTGCTAAGTGATACGCTGGAACAAGACAATGGAGCAGAGCTGTCTCAGTAGCAACACACGTGCACCTCAGAAGTCATCTCTGAGATGAGGAGAGGGTGGAAATAGCAGCAGCGGGATACTGAGAAATTGGGAATTGAAGACACATAACATAAAAAGCTCTTTTGCCAGCTGAAAACCCAGCAGGATGATGATAAAGTGCACAATGTTTATTGATATCTGAATGACTATTTGTTGCCAAAAAATGCATTTTAGAACTTAGCATAAACTCAGTTATCTGATTCTAGCACGGCCTAGTATTTATTAGGAAATATATGGCTTTTTTATAGCCATTGTTCACCTTAGGGAGAAAATAAAAAAAGGGAGAAAGCCATTTTATTTTAATAGCACTGACTTCCTAATCTAAGCACTCGGTACTAGCAGCTTGGTTGCAGAGTGGAAAGAAATGGTGGATATTACCATTTATCCTCTGTTACGGAACACTATCACCTCTCTCTATCTCCATCAACAGAGCCAGGCAATAATTTACTGCAGCGGACGCTGAGGGATATCAGCTCCCAAGCCGCTCCAGTTCAGGTAGTTTGTCATCATGAGCTTTCAAGAAGGTGAATAAGTTGATTAAGGGGGAAGATTTGTCATGTCAGCATTTTTTCCCCACCTAGAAGGCGGGAAACCTCTTTCCCTCCCTCCTTATCCTACCCCTGTCTGTCTTGTGCTGAGTTTTCTTGTGTACATAAGTAGCTTTGATAAAGGGTTACTTTCTTAGCTGTGCCTCAGAAATAGCAAGTGTTATATATATGGAAATGTAAATGAAGCTGATTAGCCAAGTGTTGTGGTTTGAGGAGAAAAGTTCAATCAGAACATGAAGAGCAGGAAGAATATTTGGCCACCCCATGCACGATCAGTCCTTCAGCAGCTGACAAAGAGATTCCTACTAATGCTCAGAAAAGCAGGACCTAGGAAAGGCAGTCAGTAACTGCAAAAGATGAAGACACACGCCTGGTGTAACACTATCTTTCTAGAGTGTGTTCGCACTTGCTAAACCTCCTCGGGCAGTTTGTCTCCAAAAATTCATAAATATGCTGAATAGGGTGAGCGTAGGGAGCCAAGGAGCAGAGAGCAATTCAGCACCCCAATCATCTACCACTGTCGCCTGATTCTTAGTGATTAGGATGTTTAGAGAGCTGAACGCTGTGCGGTAATTTCTAGAGCTGGTCATACTGTAGTTAGGCTCTGAACAAGCCTTCAAGGCAGAGCTTGTGGCTCTGATAGCTTACGAACACCTTGCCCCATAGCAAAACTTCATCATCCATCCCGATCTGCTTCAGGTGGAGCCTGTTTGGTTATGACCAACCACAATGCACTGTGCTATGCTCTACTAATTTATAGTTTCCAGGGAATAAGGCAATAGTTCTCCTCCAGCACTAGGTAAGTCAGATTCTGGAGGTGGGAGACTTGGGATGCTCCATGCCTTAAGCCAGGGCTGCCATCTAGACTCATTCAAGGGTTACACCAAGAATTTCTTCCTAACAAAGCAGGAAATGTGATGAGACAAGAAAGGACTAAACCCAAACATATGTACCATGGCAGTCTTCTGGGACATTGGCTTCCAAAATATGAGCCAGCCAGTTTTGAATGAAGTGTAGCTTCAGAGAAAGGTATCAGAAACTTTTTACCCGAAGATGCTCTTCTGACTAAATCATTTTCCCTTCAAAATGCTGTTAGCTTGGAAAGCGTGATGGAGTTTGACACACTGACATGACCCAGGGAAGACATCCTGAGGCAGAAAAGAAGACATTTCCATCTGCGTTATGACAGCAGCAGCTGCATGTGGTTATTTACTTTGCAGAGCAGGGACAGACCCACAACTAGCATGGTTTGGATCACATTCTTAAAGGCAGAATTCAGAAAGTATTAAGCACATGCTTTAGCTTACAGAGTGAGGCTAAGTTTTTCCACTCCATGCCCACACATATGTGCCTCTGTCCCAAAGTGCTGGAGTTTCCTTTCCAGTCTTTTCTCAGTGAAAACCTCAGCTGAAGTCCCCTGGCTGTAGCTGGCCTTAACATGGTTCTTTGTCGTCCTGCCCGAACCAAGACCGAGCCTCTGCCGAGGCAGACAGACATCATCGTGGGGGAGCTGGCTACAGCTGTGCTAAGCACAGCAAAGCCTCTGAGGACATGAAAGGGAGTTCCTGATCTCGTGCTGCAGTTCAGGAGCTCTCCGGATCAGCCCTGAGCCTGTTTGCTTCTCTGAAAGGAAAAGATTTCCTTCTACTTGGCATATCACATAATTGGTAATATTGAAGTACATGTTCAGTGTTATTGGTACAGTTGAAATTAATCCCAGCATAACTCTTAGAAGGAAAATACCTGCTGTGAGGAGCCATGCAAGCAGGCAGACCTCTTTGACTGGCCACCTGTTCTGTAGCCCTCCCCTTCATGGGCACACGTACACACACGCGTGCAATCCCATCGTTGGCTCTAACCAGTCCCATTCCTCAGGTATCCTGCAGTGCTGAAAGTGATGGGCTGCTGGCGAAGATAAGAGTGGGGGAATATTTTCAGTTCCATGAAAGGACATAGCATGAAGATAATTAATTAAAACTATTGGGAGTTCCTTTGAAGCAGCCTGTGATTAAACATAAGGATTTCTTGTGGAACAATTAGGTAAATTTGGCCTCTTGTATCTCCCCCCACTTCTTGGCCCCTAGGGGAAGGATGATGAAACTCTGGTTTAGAGCGATGCTTTGTTAGAGTTCTGTCTGTTTTAACTGATTCAGCTTTAGTTATAAATCTCATCAAGAAAAAACAAAGTAAAGGACACATTTAATTTGTAGGCGTCCCGTGAGTTAACTTTGACTCTGGCAGAAAAGGCAAAAGCAGTTTGCCTTGTTGTTGGAAACACCAGAACATGAAGTGACATGAGAATGAGCCTCCAGTGCCTTCCAGATCTTCGTCTCATCTCTATCTTCAGTCTAATATTTGCAGTGAGGGTGGCAAAGGCTGTAATAGTGAAGTTTCTCCAGTGGACATTATCCCTTAGGTCATGATGCTATGTTGAGAGCCAGGGGGTCAGTTCTTTGTTTCCTGAAGTTTGCTGTGAATCTGGTCATTTGGGTTATTGGAGTCCCGTGTAGCCATTTGTACTGTTTTGATAATATTCTGGCAAGGCAAAGCTGTTGGAGTGCCAGGGCAGTAATTATTTTTTTTAGGTAGGGAGTGCCTGCTGATTTTCAGATGCTGGTGCAGCAGATTAACCTTAGTCTTTGGGCTCCACGTGAGCCCAACATGAATTGTTGGAAAGACAAGCTGGAAAAGCCAATGAACCTTCACTGGAAATGGCAGGATTGCCGGGATTTGTAGTACAGGGTGTGCAGATGTTATCCTCGGCTCTGTTTTAATGAGTAATGTGAAAGAAATGCTTACATGGAACAGCCACTTTTCAGCTCTCTTCGCTAAGCTTTAAGCATTGACTTGCAAAGATCACAGCCATTTTTCTGTAACTACTGGTAATTTGTGCTTTGCTCTTGACTTGGCAACTTCATTTCAGTTAAGAATTCCATTATGCAGTGTAAAGACGTCGTACGACACAGACCTTTCCCTTTTCTGGAAAGCTTATGGCCTAGATGGACAAGAGAAGGGGAAAGAAAAAGGTGGTAATTTTATGAAGAGAAAGGAAAATTTGGTAATTCCTTTCTTATAGATGGGGAACAGAGAAGCAGAGAGATGAACTACTGGGCTGGTAGAAGGGAATAGAGAGCCTCTAAAAGAAGAAGAGACTAGAAGCTTGTTAGCTTGTTTAGTGGTAGCAAAACAAAACCTCAAATGGTGTATTAATTGCTGTCAATACCTGGGAGCAGTTTGAACTGAAGGACAGCGCCAGCACACAAGTAAATGTCAAATAAAATAAAAAACGCTTTGCTTTTGAGAAGGCGTGGGCAGGTGACAGTTCCCTTCTTTCTCAAGCTCTGGTTCAACAGAAGCCAAAGCCCAAAGCTCTTGCAGTGACAGGCCTTTAACATTCACACTGGCAAATGTAATTAAGGTCTGCGAGGTTTGCATCCTGCACAGAATTTACCCCTTAGTTTGTATGCTTTAATTTAGTATCAAACATTCATGGACTGACAGGGTCAAATAGGGATAGGAAAGTACTGTAACAGACATTGGCAAAGTAGGATGCTGAAGTATTCAGCTGAAAGGGCAGCCATTCATGGTAACCCATTAGGAAAAATACTGTAAATATCTTGCTCCATCTGTGAGTCACAGAGCTAAACATGAGCCACTCCTGCTCCCGGCGTGTAGGACTTCCAGAGTATTAAGTGCAACGTGTGCAAGCTCACACACTCAAGCTAGCACAGTATTTCAAAAGAGCAGACAACCAAGGTGCCAGTGTTTGGCTGGTTACATACTTACATATATAAACTTTTCCAAATGGTGAAGCATGTGAGGTGCAGTCTGCACATAACAAGTCTGTCATATCTCATGCGTTTAAGGGACAGAAAAGGCTGGTTTTGAGACATCCTGGAAATATCTATGCAAGGTTGTTGTATGACCAAATGATTTTTTGGGGCATGCCCTGACCAATTAAGGACATAATTCAAAGCCTGTGAAATTATGTTTATTGACTTCAAAGGATCAAGACTTACGTTGTCCAACTTAATGCTCTCAAAATAAATTTATTCAATAAATAAAATTATTGAATTAATTCAATAAAATTGAATTGATTTATTCATTCAGTTAGATGGTTTTGAGGCCTGAAAGGTGTGTTTGGTGCATCTGGTAGGGGGTTCTCAGGTTGGGAAGAGTGGGTCAGGAGGCAAGGGCAAACACAGCCCTCAGCCAGTGGGACCATGCAAGAAGGTAACTGAAATTCAGAGCAGGTGGGAGTAATGAGGTATTAGAAATCAAAGTGTCTCTTCTGTCTAGGGCCATGTGAGAAAAGAGGGAGGAGAAAAATAATTGGGTAAATAGGCCGTGGAGCAATATGGAGAGAGTAGTTGTCTGGCTGCAATGTCTGGAAACTTGTGGTACTTTAGGAAATAGCATGTGGGATACGGGGGGAGGGCTGGCGCTGAGTATACTGACTATATGCTCTATATCCAGGAGTAAAATACCCCTGACCTGCCATCTTCTGTTTTCCCAATTGGCTCTCAAAAGCACTGGTTGCTACAAGTAGAAGAGAATTGGGTAAAAAGAAAAAATAAAAGTCCTTTGGAGACAGAAATGCCTGCAACTTTAACCTGATGTTACACCTGCCAATTGAGCCCTAAAATCAGGCTGGGTGCTGTGAGAATGAGGACTGGTTTTGCTCAACTGAGAAAAAACTGTCATTTTTGCCAGGATTCTTCTCTTGTCTCACAGCAGCATGCAATTCAGTGGGGAAACTACCTAAGGATTGCATTTTCAGACAGCCGAGATATCCGAAGACAAGAAATTCTGTAGGAATACAAACACACGCACTTTGTTGTTGTTTTGCATATATGGATATTTGTAAATACATATAAAAACTATATATATATACATACATACACACATGTACGTCATGCAGAAATTCTGAAATTTCTGAAAACTCCAGAGTGGCAAAACTTAATTCTGCAAAATCCTCAGGCAATTTTTAGAGTTAAATTAATACTGTTATAATTAAAATGGTAATACTATTTGTTAAAAGAAGAGTATTTAAATAATTCATTTTTCTATTGGTTATATGGAGTGTGCTTAGGTTCAGCAATTATATGCTAAGTAAAAGCAGCCTCTCCTGTAATAATTTCATGATAATCTGACCTTTGATGGTCCTAGCTCACAGCAGCTGGCACTTTCTATATAGTTTACAGACTGTAAAGTAATTAATATCTATGAAATACCACTCCTGGCCTTCTGATGTAGTTGGGTCCTTGAGCGCTCCCTTTTCTCTCTCCCTTGAGCTGTCTTTTCTTTCCTTGTGTCCCCAAATATTGAATGACAGACACATTTTTAAGGCTGCTACCAGGCCAACAGCTGGCTGCCAACTTTGGGCAGAGAAGGCCCTTGTTGGAAGAGAAATCTCTGCTGGGCATGCTAAAGCCTGGTCTTGGGTCTTGGATGACCATTCAACTCCCGGGATCCTCTTTCCAAGGGAGGATACATCCCCAACATGGTCAGTGGGGTTAAGAAGGCAGTCAGTGGACAAGTTCAGTCCACTCAGCCCAGACTTCGCTCTTTCTGTGGTTTCCAGATGCAGCCTGGCTCACTTGGGTGCAGTGCTCAGTGTCACAAGTGGATTGTGAGTTTTTGGGGGTCTAGCCACTGGACCCCGCTCCTGCTGAAGGGCACATCCCAGCTGAGGGATGCACTGGTGAGCACCCTCCATTTAGGGGTTCAGAAGGCATAATTCAAAATCTGCCATGGTTAATTTTATTTAATATTAAGCACAATAATAGCTCTTGAAAAGATGTCTTTCAGGGAAAGGTAATAAGGGTATTAATAAAAACAGGTGAGGAGAGAAGGCTCTTTTTTAGCTTGCTGCATTATTTTATCATTGTAAATCAGCTGGGAACTCCTTTGAGATTATTCCTGTATAGTTAATAACATTGTTTCTGTGATGACTTTAATGACTGAACCTTTCTTCCATCCTTAGCTATGACAGTAACCACTCTGCTTTTTCTCCTTCAACAAGCTATTGTGTGTGGTTCAGTACATTAAGGAACATTATTAAATGTAGAGGTTTCCTCTAATTAAGCCATTGGTAAAAGATTGCTTGTCCAGTCATTTGCTGGTGATAAGTATTGAAGGAAATTATATCTTGTACAGAGTATTACACTTTTTCTGCCATGCTTCCCCTAAAAAGAGAACAAAATGATATAGAAGTAAAGCAGTAAGATTGCGAACTCAAGCACTCAGAAATTACATAATGCCAGAATGATGACTGCCTGAATCTCCCTTGTGTTAGGAAATCCACATTCTGTCCTTTTCTGCTCCTGATCACGAGCAGATCCCCTTTCTTGCCCTGTTTCCCTTCATAAAATTACCATTTCTTCAGACTGTTAATTCTTAAGCTTTTTAGAACTTCTATATCAAGAGCAAACCACTTTTTTTAGTCTTGTTCCTGGAAAAGAGAAATAATTTTATGTAGAACTTTTCTTACACCCCTCTCCATAAGCTCACCTATAATTTAAACAAAAAAAGGTGTTGTTTGTGAACCTTGAGGGAACCAAAATATGTTCATTGTTTTAATAATTGCATGTAGGAACAATGGTATATTTAAGGTGTCTGGTTATTCTGGACATGATTTAAAAAAGCTCCCATCTCCTGTAAGATTGTGCATCTTGCCTGGTTCAGGAACCCCACAGAAAATGTAAGGAGTGGGAGAAGTTTTTAACATGCCCCCTTGAAGAAAAGTAGTGGAATTAATGCAGAGAAAAATCTTATCTTATGGTTAGTTCAGTCACTGCAGATTAGAGGTAGTTTTCCTGGTTAGTGGCACCCTGCATAATCTCAAAATCTGGAGTTTACATGTCCTTCCTAAAGAATACCTCTGAATTTGAAAATCAGATATATTTACTAATTGCTCACATCTTATAAATTACGGATCTATCCTTGAAGGAGACTTTAACAATCTATTAAAGCCTGAATAACAGAGCTATTCTCTAGCTTCTAGATAAACAAACCGAAACCACGGCTTTAAAAACAAGAAACCTCTTCACTTTTTATCTTAATGGAAATAATCAAAAGCCGGCGATTCATGAATCTCTCCAGAGTTTCTATTCTTGAAGAGATTAGAGTTACAAAGGCTGAAATAGTTTCAATAGGTAGGTGTGATGTTGAGCTCAGATGATGTATTTGTATATGCTCAGCTAGAAATAAGAGTTGCTAAAATCCAATATTTGGGTGAAGATTCTCCTCTTCAATGAAACCAGACAAACAGTCAACAACTCCTCCAATATTCACTAATTTATGCGTGCAGAAATGTCCTGGAGTGCCAATAAAGTCGGTTCCTCCCAGGAAATGCATTTAAAATACTCATTAAAGAGTGGTTTTTGCACATATGAAACAAACTGGAAGTATGTTTTTAAGAAAGCATTTTCTTGGGAAAGGAAAGCAAAGCTCTCTAAAAATAAGCTAACTGCTTTTTCAGGATATGACAGCCAGCCATTTGCTTCTTGCAAAAAAACCGAAAGCCCAGACTGAGATTGTTTAGCTGAAATTTGGCAAGGTTAACATATTTTCACTATGCGTAGTCAGTTCCGGTGTTCAGAAATAGAAATAGCCTTTTGCTTTCAGGAGTGACCTGGCACCTTCACCTGCAGTTTGGATAGAAAAATATAAAAGTCCTGTTGTTCAGCTCCACCTCTGTACCAAATCTCTGAGATGTTTAATTCATTCTGCATCACTCCAAGGAGTGGGAATCATGCCAACCAAGGGCTCCCATTGCTTCCACGGTAGATGGTGGGGAAATTTTAATAAACGCATTTAATTTTTCTGGCTAACTATAGACTTGCCAGTAATTCATACCAACTAACCTGGCTGTGTACTAGGAAAAAAGAAATCCAATGTCTGATGTACAAAGTCTGTCACTCATCATATATTAAATGAACAAGTAAAACCTCCTTCTACTGTTAAATGCCCACAAAACATTCCTAGGATCTTTGCAGGCAGCTTGCTTACAGCAGTGTGTAATTCTGGACACCCTGTTACAGCCTGCACTGCATTTGTCGTGTGTGTATTCTTCCATTTGAGTTCTGACCAGACACTTGACCTTTCATAACCATCGTGGAAAAGACATCCTTTTTCACCTCTCCTTTTTGTGCCCTGTATACAACTTCATCCACTTGCTGTCTCAGGCTGCGTGTAAGCTGGAGGAGCTGGGAGTGCTTCTGAGCTGGAAGAGACTGGGAGCACTGGTCCTGCTCCTTGTCCTCCTCTTCCATGTTCTTTCCATGGGAAGGAGTATTGGGCATGGGTGGGCTCTCTGGCATGCTCCAACCAGTTTCATGATCCAGAGGACCAAGTAAGCCGCCTCCCAAGACTTAGTTCAGCTTAGACACAAGCAAAATGTCATGGGATTTAGAGAGTCACAAATAACAACAATGAGGAACTGAATGCTTTTTTTCTTTTGTAGATGATATCTTGTTTTGCCAAAATAAATATACCAACTCGGTTCAGTCCACTGATGTCTCAGGATACCTGTGGCAGTGCAGTCAGCACTTTGTGTAAATATGGCCATGAAGCATTGTGCAATGAAGGTAACAACTGGGGTCAAGACTCCTTGTGTTGTTAAGGAAAGCACCTCTGCTCTGAGGACTATACCGTTTAACTACAAAAAAGAAATGTCAAAGCTGATAGTGGACGCAGACATCCCAATGCAGTGCTCATGCTGCTGCCCCGTGCTGCCTCTCTAAAGCAGTTTCAGGCATCGGTTTGATAAGACAGCCCTCGCTTTGTCTGTCTTGGTGAAAGCGTCCGGAGACCCTTGAATGTGCTCACAGCTTTTCATAGTCTATGGCTGTCTAAGGCAAATTGATAAAAGGGAATGTGTTTTCCTATGGTTATTACTTTCCTAAAGTACTTCCAGAGTGTTGATATTATTTTGTTTATGAAGTAGCAGTTTGTGCAATTTTATGTTGCCTGGAAAGAAACCATGATTTACTTGATTGAAGCTCCCAAAATCAGAGAAAGCAAAAGGCATGAATCTCTCCCGTTGGAAATTCTGTAACTGGGCAGCTATTAGCTGATGTGCTTTGAGTTTCTGCAAAATGTAGCCACTATTAAACAGCCTAAATGGTAAAGTATTTTGTAACAGCATAATGCTCTCATTTTAGTCTTTCCTATCTAATTTATGACTAAGTTTTCCCTTGGGAGCTGATACAATAAACTCTCCGGGAAACCACTCTGCAAGTATGTTGAAGGCCAATCAGGTATTACAGATACAATGTCAAAATTCTTATTGCCTTGCTAAATATGTAGTCATCCATAGCTTTCCTCAGGACAGAAGGGTGTTAGCTGTGAAGATTGGGTTGTTACAGAGTAAAGACTTTGTCTAGGTCATAATGTTGCTCAACATAAACTGCTTAGGATTTATTGCATGCACTCAGGCAGCCAGTATACCTGAAAGTTAGACATTTCCTAATCAGATACACAAACAGAGGAATTATGTTTTCGACAGAAAACATTGGGAAGACTCTAAGATGTTGATGTAAGCCTAATCTGTTTCTCTATTCATAGGATATTTTTAACTGAAAAACAGGAAGAGACGCATGGTGCAAGCTGACACCTGAGCTCAAGTCTAACTCAGTCAACAGGAATAATGCTTGGATATATCTTTAGAAACTATATTTCAAAATTTGAAAGCAAAAAGGGGTTTTTTTTGCTCCTGTTATTTACCTATTATTTCTATTTAATGTTTCCATTCCTACATTATTTTATTATTTTGTTTATTATTTTATTTTTCACGTCCCACATTGTTTTCCAAACAATACTTTGCAAAATGAGTCAAGATACACATATCAAAGGCTCCCCATGTTTTTGTCCATCACCATCACTTACGTGTTATTAATGGGGCTCCCTTTCTAAATGCCAGATTTGGGCATTGATCTGCAGTTTAATGGATTCTAGACTGGCACTTGTTTTGCCTCCAAGACCTCCCTAAACCCTTCTGTAATGTATATTAGCTCAGACTCAGCCTAACTTGCCTCATGTATGCAACAGTGTGATTTCTACATCAAACTCTGTAAATAAATAACTACATAGCTAATTCTCCTGGTTTAATGTATGAAAAGTCCCACTCTTGGAATAACAAAATGTAAAGACCAACCATGCAGAAAACAAAACTTTAGTTCAACAAGTCCCAAGGTGGGTTCTAGAGATTATGTGGCAAAATCTTCACCTACAAATTTCCAACAGCTTTAACAAAAGATGCATCTAACTGATTCCTACTTTAAATTTGAGGAAATCAAATGCTGTGTTCAATCCACTGGCCTGCTGCTCAGGATATTATTAATATTTTGTAAGCATATTACCAAAGATTACTAGAAGTCTGTGAGGACAAGAGTATGATTTAAAGTTTCTACTAGCTGTCTTAAATACTGAATCACAGTTCAATTCTGCAGTCATGCAGTAGCACAAGGCTCCTCAGGTACAGCTCTTAACAAAATTACAATTAAGCCCTTCCTTTACCTTTAATACATCTTAAAGCAAAATGATAGACTACCAGAAGTTCCTCTTTTTTTGGTAACAAATTTGAATCTAAACTGCAACTTTAGTGTTCTGGACAATGAATTCTCTGCAGCTGCCAAGGCAACTCTAGTTGCGATACACAGCTTGCTTCTGGGTCAGGCACCAGAAAAATGTTTTTCACAATCTATGTTCTGATATTCATCAGTGTGCTCAAACTTGAGGGATTTTTATTGAAGCTTGTACAGCATGTCTGAAAAACTGCTGGTGCTCAGAAGGGCTTAACATCACAGTTTCACAAGTGTTGACGTAATTGAAGGATGCACGGCGTGGAAGGAGACAAGGCATGAGCTTGTTGTGGAACAAAATTCCTTATGTGTGTGCTCTGTGTTAGCCTTGACATTGTCTCTAAACGGAGTGTTCTCTTAGACATGAGAGATGTCAGTATGTACTGCATATTTTTCATGGTTATGGATGAGGCTTTGAGAGAAGCTGGCAACAGCCGTGCGCCTGAATCCTGTAAATAAGTCTCCTGAACCCCTTTGAAAATCTCAGTTTATCGTGTCATTAAAAATTCATAACCATCAATGAGCAATGCATGGAACAGCTAATTGAGCTCCATAAATTGCAATAGGCTAGCTATTTCCACATTTTGGATATTAGCATTTCCCTTAGCGTTAGCATTGCAAGTGCTGTAGCTGCCTAGAGGCTACTCTGTGGTTATCCAATAAATGTTAATTTTTTAATTGTGACAGTGAAAGATGTATTGCATTGCATGGGTGAAAATGTATGAAAAAATAATGAAAATTAATCAATGGTGTTTTAGGTTACCAGCACACTCACAAACATGCCTGACTGAATTTTGTGAAGGTGGATATTATGATTGCCCTGACAACTTGTTTAAAGTTAAGCAAGCGTTGTCTTTGCAGTATTGTGGTTTTTGCTTGTAATAAAAACAGGAAACAAATTTGGCCAGTTGGCTGTTGCACAGTTCTGACCAGATATGAATGCGTACCATTTAATTGATCAGAAGGCAAAATGTGAAATGCTCTGTTCGAGTCAACTCGAGATGTGAAAAGCTTCTGAAGGAGATGACATGGTGGTAACTATTCATGTTCGTTATTTTAATCATGACTTTGCCGTGGCATGTTAACCTTTGTTAAGGTGGAACAAAGGACGGTGCACTTAGGAAGTATTTTCCCCTTTGTATTACTTAGAAATCTGACTTTCTTAGCATTTAATGTATTGCGACAAAGCGCACGGTTCATGTTGGAGGGTCAGCCTAGCTCCTTGGATCAGAGTCAGGAGATGTCTGCTCTCTGCTGGCAGTTGAGCCGTGCGAGGAGCCTTGCCGCTGCCTCGTGAAATGGGTATCCCCTGATAATAGAAATTACTGTATTTGCAACAGATGGGAAGAAAAACGTCCACTTGGCTTATTCCCTACGTATATCTAATTTGAAGCTCTTTGCCCTTTCTACTTCCCTCCCTGTGGTGGTAGAAGAAGAAACCCCATCCCTATGCAAACCCCTGTGCCTCCCCCAGTAAAAGGCTGCAGCTGCCTTTCTTTGTACCCCTGGGGGTGGCACCCTGACTTCCCCTGGGGACCAAAGCACCTCTGTCTCACTGCAAAGGAGTGCTGGAAAAGCAAAGGCTTTTGTCTTTGTCTCTCGAGTGAGTATACTGAATATATGTTCGTTATGCTTTTTTTTTTTTTGGTAGCATTTGTGGATTAAACACATTCATTTATCAGGTGATCGTCACATCCTGCACTTGTGTCTATTGGTGCTTTCGAAGTGAGATCAAAGCAGACTTGAAGCATATTTAACTTTTATGGAAAAGGGCAAAATTAACCTAAAAGATAATTAATTGGGATCCCATAAGCGTGGGCTGACCCCCGCAGCAGGTTGCCATTACTCCAACTCCCGTGCTGGAAACACATGTCTGGTCAGATGAGGCAGCAAGGGCATTGTTGGATCAGGTCCCATGACTAGATAAATAATGCGTCTGCAGCTGAAATAAAACCCCACAATATAGCTCTCTTCAGTGCCTTAGCCACAGACTAACCTTCCCCGATAGATGTTAAGAAGACTTGGTAGTATTTATGAGAAACATCAGCTTCCCTAATCGTTCATGGATCTGTTGTTCTGGGCAGAATGATGAAGTTTTCACTGTTATTTTGCTCCGTTTCACTCAGATTCATTTGACTCGAGCCAAAGGACGATTTAAGATGGCAAGGAACAATCTTGCCTTTTACTCTCAGCTGACAGGATAATTCTGGCTTTGCTGTTGGGAGCTTAAAATGCTTTACCTGTGCTCAGCTAATAGTTGTAATTAAGGGAATGGATTGTCTAGAGCTCATTTTTGCAGTTCATCACCTGGAAAAGAACCTCTGAAAATAACCCTTTTATTTTTGGTGTCATTTTGGGACCCTGTTTCTCTGTTCACCCTGTGCATGCCCTCCCACACCCTCCAAAGTGGCTACCCCGGCGCAGCCGAGGGGAGCAGCAGCCACCATGTTGTAGCAGCCCCCTGAGGTGCAGCAGCCACCCCCTGGGGCGAGGCGGTGCCTCGAAGCATGAGGGGTTTCGGGACATGCAGCCTTCATTGGGTCTGCTGTCATCAAAGGGTAATGTGTTTTTAGGTTTAAAAACAAAAAAAATTGGCTGTGTCAGAGAAAGTAGAGGCCGGTAGGAGATCGGTTGATAGGCTACTGTGCCTGCTTTTGGGGTGCAGGGCAGCGCTGGGCCTTAGGGACAGCAAGCTGTGGAGCACAAGTACTCATCTCCTGTCTGAAAATGTAGATGAAAAGCTTTTCTCTGGTAAATATATCAGACTTGAATCCTGTGGCTTGTTGTGGTTTTAAAGCAGCTCCTGAGGCTTTAAATTTGCCAAGGATTAATACATTCCCCCCACACAAACTTACTTTTCTTTCCTGCTAGAATTACACCCTTTCTTATTTCAGGATCTGATGCCTAACAGGCCCAATCAGAGGAGCAGACACCTTTGGCTCTTGAGTTCTCAGAGGTGTCTCCTCATTTGCTTTCAAACAGCCAGGCTTCTGCTCAGAGGGCTCAATGAACAGCGTCCCTTGTCCCTTTGCGATGGGGACCAGGGGATTTTCAGCCTTTTCCTCATTCAAATCTATACACTCATTCCCGCTGCCATACCCAAACAACTTTGGGGAGCCAAAATGTGTTTATGGAAGCAGCAGGAGTGCTACAGGAGCCTGAGCCTGAGCCTGTTGCTGCTGCACTTGATGCCTTCTTCACATGACAGGTCATGTCTCAAGAGCTGGACGGGTGACAAGGGGAGGCAGGATCATGCTGGCCCAGAATTCCCAGTCAAAATAATGCTGTAATGGGGGCAGGAGGAGTCCCACAAAATCAAAATGGTCAGCAAGCAAGACTGGAGGTTGCCAGAGTTAATTTGGTTTTCCCTGGTGGAAGCTTTCAGTTTTAGGTCTGTTGGCGATTAATCTGTGTCTTTCCATTCTAGTTGTAGGTCATGGGAACTGAAATGCAGTTATTTGTATTCTTGTATCCCTTTTTCTTTCCTGAGGGATTGACTCATGAGAAATGTATTTTTGCGAGGACCTCCAGCCCTAGCAGGAGAATCAAACTAGGAGGTGACACTCAAACTACCACTGCTGTGAGCCACTCCACCTTCTTGGTGGGACACAGGTTAATGCTGAAGCAAAAGCAGCTAAACTAGAGCTGACAGGATATCTGAGCTTATACCTGAGTTCAGGATACCTGAACAGGAAAGCGTTCAGCCTTGTATACAAAGGATGGGAGGTTCAAATTATGCCTAACCTTGGCATGAATTGCAGAGGATCAAGCTGTCTCATCCCGTCTGGCGTGAGGATTTGTGAGTCTGCGTGGAAGCCAACAGGCGTCTTTGCAGTGACTCTAACAGGGCTTGGAATGAGCTCCAAGCGGGCAGGTGTCCATTTTCAGTAAGAATCACATCAAAACTAGCAGTGACTGGCAAAGTGACAACATCGGCCAGGAGTGGCCAAAACCTGAGCTGCCTGCTGCACTCCCAGTATGTTTTTTCAAGCTGGACCAGTCAGAAAACACACCATCCTGCAAAACATGTTATTGCTCTGCCTTTTTCATTCAAATTTGAATAAAAAAAAAAATAAACCCCCAAATTAATATAACAGACCACTAGATTTGGACAGTCAGGTTGCTATGTTCTAGTAAATTAGAAACCCTTTGGTTTATTTTTATCATTTTGTTTTGCAAGGATTAACATGGCAGTTTCTCCAGCAAATAAAAAGGTGTTGCAGTACTGATGGAAGCCATGGGACTGGAAAGGGCCCTCTAGCTCTTTTCAAAATATTTGCGGATAAACCAAAGTACCAAGGATTCTGGGTTAGGGGTGGCAGTTCGCAATTATCAACAACAAAACTTTGTCCTTTTCTCCTGTCTCTCTCTCTTTTTGTTTTTAAATTTTGGAATGAAGATTTGCTCTGTGTGTGTAATTTCAGTGCCATGCTGAATTAGGGCCCTTTGAGGTGGACTTGCTGTACAGCAGTGTACAAGACATACCCTAAAATAGAAAACGTGGTTATAAGTGACAAAAATTGGCAGGGAGGACTTGGTCAGATGCAGTTTTGGAACTGCTTTTTAATTTTTCCTACTCAATTCCAAGTTAAACGTCCCTTTAAATTAATTAGAACAATCACAGTATCCCTAGAATATCAGTGGAGAAATTGAAGCCATGAGTATAATTTTAATATTTCCTAAATTCTGAAGAGAGGCTAAAAAAGCCAGCTTAAGAAAATTTTTGCGTACGATGAAAAACAAATTCCCGACCAAACTGGCTAAGCTGAAACATCTGAAAGCAAAGAGCTATCATGAAAGTGCTGGAATGCTTTTGATTATAATGGAATCAGTGTCCCAGGGTATAATGGAGCTCTCCATTTAATATTGAGCTACTGAACCGTACTTCTCAACCTAGCTCAACTCACTGGGTTCTCATCAAAGTCCTGTATGACACTGCTCTGTTTAGATGCCAGGCAAGTCTTGAAATAGCTCCAGAGTTTTTTCAACAGCTTCAGCTGAGTAGATGTTTGACTTTAGAAAGGACAGCTAGTGCCTAGAGTTTGTGGCATATAAATCCTTATGTATACTGCCACACTTGTTAATAAACCTACGAACTTTTATAAACCTAATTAAAAGGCTCTTGCACACTTAGGTATGAAATCATGGCAACAGCACTGAACCAGCAAAGCAAAAGCCTGTCCTTTGTGCTGCAAATCCATGTTGCCTTTCTTTATTAATGATACATACACAACACATTTAATTGGATGCCTGCTATTGTTTGCCTGTTTGTTTTTATTATGATATTGACTGGAGTCCCCATCATGTTAGTTATAGCCTGTGCACGTTACTCTAAGCAGAATTTTCCTTTCTGTGTATTGTTTAAGGTATTGACTTTGCCAAAGGGAAGAAAAAAGTGCATGCATCCACTTAAGCACACAAATAGTTGTATCAATTTCTGTCCATTAAATATACATCCACACATAAATATACATGTATACAGCGGTTGCAGACTGTTGCAGGCATGGAATTAGGTGAGATTTGAAAAACGTATTTGAGAGACCCTTTCCAACATGGAGGTCCTGTTTCTGGGAGCAGCTCTGGGCAGGAGCATCTCTCAGCCTGTGCGAAGTCCTGCTGAGGATGGTGGAGCTCTATGCGAGTGTTGCAGCAACACTTTTCAAAGGCATTTGCAGATTTCTAGGCCATTTATTTAAATTGATTAGAATGAACGTTGTTTTCTAAAAAAGCATACTTTAAAATCTTTTTTTTCTTTCTAAAAACGTCTTAGTTTTGTTAACCTTTTGGACTTCGAAAAACTGTTTCTAGTTATTGGGTTTTGGGGGTTTTTTTCCCTTTACAGCCCAGGCAATCAAATCCTGAGTATGAGCAGGAGGGTTTTTGAGTAGTTAATCTAAAGCAAACAAAGATTTCAGCCAACCCAAAGATGCATCAATCATTTTGCTAAAGGTTTTGATACCAGTTTTGATCAAAATTTGGGATATATAGCATGTATGATTCCAGCACTTCCAAATGAAACTTGAAGTTGAATCTTTGCAAAAGTTCAGGGATTGATTTCATTTTGAAGTACAAAAGTGAGTGTTAATACATATGTGCTTTGCCTTTATTTATTCTTCCAAACCTATCCCCCGTTTCTACCATCCATTCCTGTTCAATGGTGAGCTCTTCCAGAGGTGTCTCTCTTACCCCATGTTGTGTCCCTTCAGTCTCACCCTGAAATACCCTGTACAACAGAGAGTTACCTGCAGACAGACAATCTTATCTGAACTATGGCATTGCCCCAGTGGATTCTGCTCATGTCCTGCAGAGGCCTTTGACCTGTTCTCTGCTTTGAGTTGTGCGAAGTCATCCTTTTGTGCATCTTTAATACTTACTGTGAATTTCTGCTCAAGTTTAATAAAACTGAAAAGAATGTCTACCTCTTTATTTTCTAGTTTTCCAACTAGTATCTCTAATAAACTCAGTTAAACTGAAACAGAAATGTAGTTAAAATCAATAAGTTGAAACAGAATTTGTTTTCCAAAGTTGTTTTTCTTTTCCTTGTGTACCAGCATCTCATACTAAAGCATCCACTGTATGAGAAATTCAAAACAATTAAAAATGGACCATTTCTAATGTGTTTGTTTAATTTTTGTCTTTCAGTCTATCCGAGAAGTCACAGGCTATGTTTTGGTGGCTTTGAATCAGTTTGAATACCTGCCATTGGAGAACCTGCGCATCGTTCGTGGGACCAAACTCTATGAAGAGCGATATGCTTTGGCGATATTTCTTAACTACAGAAAGGATGGTAACTTTGGACTCAGGGAACTTGGCTTGAAGAACTTGA
The DNA here is from genome assembly GCA_013389945.1 of Fregata magnificens. Taxonomy (NCBI): domain Eukaryota; kingdom Metazoa; phylum Chordata; class Aves; order Suliformes; family Fregatidae; genus Fregata; species Fregata magnificens. Next base: position 133,379 of record WAAD01026620.1, on the reverse strand, counting down.
CGGGTAAGTGAAACTCGCAGATGTGACGGATTAGTTGCAAGAAAAAAAATGAGCTTGTTGAATATTTGCCCCAGTGCCCTCAGTCACTTGCATTCTGCAAATAACAGAGGTACCATGAGAGGCTGGCAGTTGCACATTGTTTGAGAGGCTTGTTGGTACTTAATTTCATTTGTTTTTTGGTTCACAACTATACTTTTCTCAGTATTGATCAAAGGCTGTGTATGGTATTCATGCCAAGAGCATATTCAAAACAAAAATAGTTGTTGAAAGAGTAAATGAACTTTTTTCTTAATTTCGAGAACATGAGCATGTTGGTTTCCTTGTGATCTTTGGTTATTGCGTGTATGTTGCTTCAGGTGTTACATATTTTCTGCCAAGTTAGCTTAGCTTTAGCATCCCCTCTGCCTCTGCTCTTGCTGCTGTCTGTGTTACCATTGCTGCTGCACTGGGCGGGGTAGGGGAAGAGGAAGGGGATGGGAGGGGGAGACTATATCTTTGGTGTATTTAATTTTAGAACTCCCTTTTCTAAGCAAAAATAGTGTATTATCTATAGTGAGAAAAGTGCTTTTTTTCTTGGGACAAAAATGTAAACCAAGTCCATGGTTTTATGTTCATCTGTAAATTCAGGGCTGGATCACGATGTGGGGTAGATCAACATTTCATTTCTCCCAGCTGAGGATCTGCAGTCAGTGGTTTGGGAGATTAAAAACTGGCTAAATATCACTGGACTGTAACTTAATAAAGTGCAGGCAGTGGCAAACTCTTTTTAGGGAGTTCACTGGAAGTACTTTATTTATACCTGGTTCCTCATCATCTATGATCGTTTCTACCCTAAGCTTTGGTGATTGTGAAATGGCTTTATTTCTGCTAGTGGCTAAATACTGACTGAAAATCACTGACCTGAGCTGGATGTGGAGTTTGAACCTGAGTACAGAGAGGTGGGAGCCTTCTGAACTATATTTAGGCACCCTTCACTCTCTGCTTTTTCCATGTCACAGTATTCAGAGTGGCACACAAGTGCTTACAGTTCCCTGTTGTTCAAGCCTCACCATGCTGTACAGCTAAGTTTTCAAAAACAGGAGGGAAAAGGAGGCTTGAAATATTTTACAAAATAAAACAGTTTTGGCTGACTCTTTCTGATCAGGCTCGCTCTTCTGGTCATATTTTCTTTACTGAGACCATCATGCTGATATCAGAGCACTTTCCAAGGTCTCTAAATCCCTGCAATCTCCTATTCTTTTCTCTATCACTGTCATAATCCAATTTCCTCCTCTACTGTTCCCACATTTCTTCCCATCTTTCTGATTTAGGGTGTTCATTGTGACTGTCTATGCCTTCACATAATACAGAGCCATAGCATCAGGTAATAATAGTATTATCTGTTTCTTCGTATACTTTTTCTTGTCTGTGGGTCTCAAAATGCTTTGTAAAAGACATTAGGCTGGGTGAAACCGAGACAGAGAGGTGAGGTGAGGCCAAGGCCAGAGGAGGACTGGAACCCTTTGCCCTCGAGTCTGAGGCTGTTCTGCCAGGAAGCGAGGGCTGTGTTTTCAGTGCTTGTTTAGCCATGGCTTTGCTGCTCAGAAAGGTAAAAAAAAAAACCTTATCTTGTAGGCTCCAGCTCAAGATTTTCTTCTTGAACCAGCTGTCCTGCACCAATAGGCAGTTCATCTGACTCCAGAGATTCTCGCTGAAGCCGCTTTTATGTGATAGGCACAGCACCAAAACTGCCCAGCAAATAGATTGACTTTCTTTTCGAGTGTTGTAAGAAAACCTGCCTTAGCTCAGCCTCTGAATCTTTCCTAACATGAGATCATCACAGCCACTTCATCTGATTTAGGTGTTTACAAAGCCCTCTGATGGGATTATTTGGCTCAAAATGTATTGTTGTCTCTTGGAAGAAAAGTGCCCTAATAACACTAGCTCGTCTCCACTGAGCACTTAAAATAGTTTCTGGGTGCTGAATATGAGCCAGTGCATGCTTCAAAATACTCTTAATATTTTCTAGATAGCATGTGCCAGGGCCTCATGAGTCTCTTCAGCAGCTGTTCTTTGACCATTTTGTATACTGGTTAAGATGCACCTGGCTATTTTAACCCACAACCTGCTTCTTCTTGCAAATGCTCTCCCTGGAGCATATTAATACTTAATTTATTTTCCTAACACATCCTTAGCATTAGTAGCTGCATAAAAATAACTGGTGGATGTGGGAGTCAGTGGTGTTGCAAGGCTGCGATAGATCAGCTGTGTCTGAACCTATCCTGTGTCTACCAGCTGCTCCATATTTACATCAGAAACAACCAGTGGTTTGTTATTAAATTTAAGATGAAGCAGCCGCTGTGAGCTTGTGTCCTTCAAGCTTCTAGTCCACTGCAGGTTTCAAGAGATTGGCTTTGAATGGTGCATCTCTTCCACTTGAGTAAAATATAAACATAACTCTTGCCTTGCATGTGAAGAACTGTCTTTCCAGGGCTTATGCCCTGTTCACAGTTGTTTGGGAAGTTCTGTTCTTATTTGTGCAGTGTCTGGATGATGGGATCCTGAGAGTATTTCTGCCCAGTACTGCACAATATACAAATACAAACACTACTCCCTGTGTTAAATAAATGAAGAAGCTGCTTTCACCTGTACGTTATCCTCAGACCTAACCAGAGACAGGGTTTCAGCCTCCTGTCCAGTACCGTTGCATTATTTTCCGTGTGTTGTTAACAGGTGTGTTTTTATTGTCAGATATGCCTATCAGGTTTTCATGTTTAAATATAACTTCAAACGCTTGAATTTCCTCCCTTACGCTATTAAAAAAACCCCAAACAACAGCTATGAAGGCAGTAAGTTTTATCTCGCACAGAAAACATGATCCAGTTCTCACTCATGTCTGTCAACCCAAAAGGGAGTTTTGTTTGTGTAGTGCAGGCCAGGACCATGTCCTAAAATTCATGCAACCCTTGCAGAAAATCTTACCTATAAAAACCCTTTTCTCACTTGTTGTAAAAACTTAGTCAATGTTCCACAAAAGTGTCAAAAACAAACAGACATTGAATTAATGAAGTGGCTGCTGCCATCTCAGCTGGACTCATGTCAGCTTGCAGATTCAGTTGCCAAGTAGCCTTAAAGTAAAAAGGAAGGTTTGACATACTGAATGTATTATTCAGCCTGAGGTTAGCAGAATAATCGATGCCAAGGGAGAAGGTATGCCACCTTCTTCCATTCATTGCCTGTGAGCTAGTGCAAATCATTCCTGTCTTCCCCAGGTAGCTAGGCAGTCAACCTTAACTTATCCAATAAAAGGGCATAATCATTGTTCACACTTTGAGTACTCCAAATACAGAGAATACCTGATGGCTGCATTTCATTACGGCATTTATCTTCATGAGTGGGGAAAGAGGGATATCTCAGAAGTGCCAAAACCACTTATGAAGTATCCCATATTTTCCTCTGAGTGAAGATGAATAAGAGAGATCTACAGCAAATGATGTATCTTTGACTGAGCAGTGATAACCTCATCTCCCCTATTGGCCTTGGGGACAGAGACTCCCCTGTGTGTGCCTGTGCAACAGTTGAATTCCTTCAATATATTAGAATAAAATGGATTTAGCAGTGATTAGTTCAGTAACACAAAAAAGCAGCAAAATATATAGTTTTGTATCTGCTTGGTTTGCAGGAATGCAGATACATGATAAATTAAGATAACTGAGGTTCAAGTGACAAATGCATATTGTAGCTGAAAGGATTTGGTCAGTGATAGCCAAAGAAAGGAAATGTAATTTGATGGGCAGGACAATCATAGGGAAAGGACCATCTTCATGGGTGTAGAAATCAATCCGTTGTAAATCTCCCCTTCTACAGTTTTTTGTAATAGATTTTATTTTTTTAGGTGTTGATTAAATTTATATTTAATTGTTCTATAAAACTAAATTTTAAAGTTCTATAATAATTTCTATAACATTTTATCCCCCCCCCCAATAGAAAATGCTAAGGGGTGCTTTAGAGGAGGGAGAAAAAGAACAATCCCTCTTATGAATAAAGGTTGCTTTTCAATTACTTTCTTGGGGTTTTTTTAACAAGGACTGCTCATTTGCGATGATTATATTTCAACTTGATCAGGTTGGAGGGAGGGGCATGGGAGGAGTCAAATTTTCTTTCCGTTTTGTTCACTGTGCACATTTTGGACCTACAGTGTTTTTGGAAATCTTATTTAGATACCCGCTCAGGGCCTGAGCTCCTTCAGCGCTGTGTGACTGCACATAAAGCATTTTTGCGGCAGGTATTAAGGCCACCCCCTTTTTATTGCCTTGATCACAAAGCCCTCAGCCTGTGTCAGCAAGGCCTTTCCTTGGACCACATGCACACTGCACGAGCCACTGCTGAGTTCACGGTGTTTAGAGATGTGAATGCCTGTGTGTGACACCCAGCCTGAGCAGACAAGACTGGGTGTGCTGATTGTGGCATATTCCTTAGTTGCTGCGGCTTCGTACTTGTGGGGCAAGCTGGGAAGAAAGCAATATGTAACTTGCCTCAGGCTTCCTATGCAACAGGTGGGCAAGGCATCACGTCTCTAACCTCAGAGAGGTGTTGCTAGGATACATGAAGGAATGAGGAATTTGTTTAAAAAAATCCTTTTGGTACCCTCTGCGTGCAGGGATGCTGCAGGAGTTTTCTGCCCTGTAGAAGAAGCTGCAGTGGCTCTGTGACTGCCCAGGAGTGCTCCTTTCCCTATATCCTTGGAGCTGCACAGACCACAGAGGCATTTGTATCCCAGCACATCTTTGCTGACCGGCTGCTGGGTAGGAGAAAAGGGAGGAAAACCTAGAGCACAGCTGTGCTTCCCTTGGGAAAGGAGGGCTCTTCTGTTTGGTGGCACAGACCTCAGGGGCACAGTGCAGGACCTGCTGTGGGTTCCCCTTGCTCACCTCACCCCTACGGAAACAAGGGCCAAGGCTTGTGGCTGCCCCCACACTCATAAATGCAAGTGTGCCTGCTAGCGCACATCTGTCTCCTCTCCCCCAGGACGCTGTTAGACTATTTCCTGGAAAAAAAATTGCCCTATTCCAGCTACTGCTCTCCTCAGACGTTGTAGGCGTGATATGACAGCCAGGAGAGTCCGGAGACCGATCTCTGCTGGCAGTCAGTACGCAGCCACCCTGCGCTGAGCACGGAGGCAGTTACTAGCGTGGATTCAGGCTGCTCCCTGCCAGCTGGCATCAGTGCCTGGGAATGCTTCCAGGCACTCCTTCACTTAGGCTGCAGACATGGCCCCGAGGAATCCCAGATAAGGGACTTGCAGGCTGAGGAGCAACTGCCTCCAGCTAGCAGAAAATTGCTTACAGGTGTTTTCAAGGCAAATAGGTATGTTGTATATGGCCAGAAATAAATACTGATTTTGAGCCCCATGAGATTTATCCTCATGCGTTTATTATGTTCAGTAACAAGGGTGGGACATTGTTTTTTAAATTTCAGTAAGGCTGGAATTTTGCACAGTCTCTCTAAAGGATTTGGATGTGCTTTTGTCTTGCTAAATGGTATAACTAATGTCTGTGATTCTTTGCAACTTTGCAACAATTGTTGATCAACAATTTATGCTCAGTTTTCTATTTCAAAGCACTTTACTGTTTTCAGTTCTGTCTCTAGTGTTAGAAATGTGTAACCTTGTTTGGAACGATTATGGCAAGGAATTAAACAAAAAGCTCATCATAATAATATATTGGTAAATGGTTTTAACTGGAAATTCAAAGGATCCCACAGAAAGTTGTTTGCTGGTGTCCCCCTACCCCCCAATATTTTCACATAAACTATGAAATGCAATAAGTGCATTGCAAATGGTCTAAAACAGTTTATTGAAAGTAATATGCAGAATGTTTGATGCGAGTCTCCAATGTCATGCAGGAGGATAACTTCACATCACTGAGCTACTCCTGCAACAAAACAGGGCTTAAAATCATGGGGAGGAGAAACTAGGCCAAATCTTTAGCTGGTGTAAATTGGCTTACTTGCTTTGGCTTCATAATGAACTGAAATTTAAATTGCCCTTTACTTTTTTCAGTCGATAATTTAATTCATGCTTTAATTTATAAGTTAACTAGTGCCTAACTCCCACTTAAGCCCTTTCAAGGATGTTGGGTTCAGGGTGCTCTGTCAGGATTAATATCAGCTAATGATAGCTGACTCAAGGCACGTCTACACCGTGCAGTGGAGGTATGTACAGGGATCCTTGAGCTAGCATCGAGCCTAGCTAGCTTTAGAAACAGTATTAACCACACCACTTGGGTCCTGTGCTTGCACTAAATAACCCGGCGAGGTGGACACAGCAGATTGGTCCTGTCTCACTATGGTCTCTGCAAACAGAAGCATGTCGTCCTGGGCTTTCAGGGTCCTAATTACATGGCTGCTGGGTAAAGAAAGGTAGTGGACTGGGAGAAGGACTGGGGTCTAGAGTAGGTAGAGGAAATCCTTCCTAGCCCTGTGTAACCTAGGCCTCTGCTGCTTTCTGTTGTGAATCACCACTTCTACAACAGAGCCAATAATGCTTGCCTACTTTAATTAGATGAATTTTGAGAGTTTCGTGTGAACATGCTCCTCAGAGAGGATCTGGTGTGATGTGGAATTCAACTTTTAACACTGACAAATGTTAGTTTAAATGTCATTATAAAATATGTCCAGGTATGCTGCCATTGTCACCTGATAATGCCATGTAAAATAATAATGCCATTCAATCTCTTTTTCTTGGCAGTTTCTCCTTTTCACCTCTCTGCAGTAGTTCTCTCTATCTGTGCATTTTTCAATTATGAAGTAAGAAATTCTCCATGTTCTGGAGGTGTGAAACACCCTTTAGCTTTTTAGAAATATGGGCAATCAAGATAAATCCACTAATACTGAAGCCTGACTTCAGTGACTCGAGAGCTTTAGCAGCACAGGGATTTCTCTGGCCACATGCTTCACAGGGAGTTAAACCTCTGAACAGAGTAATCCCTCCATTTCAATCACACGGGTCAGGAATGGGTGGCATTTCAAAACATCCAACTTTGGCAGACAGATCTGTGTTGAGCTACACTATAACTTAAATAAAATGCAGTAAGCATTACAGTTGGGAAGAAATCGTACAGTTTATAGCAACAGCACTGCTGAAAAAATACATCCCAGCTCCCCACCTGCTTGGAAAGGAAAGAAAGAGCTGGGTTGTACTCCACAGCCAAGGCAAAGTTCTAGTCTTGACTAGTTATTTTAGAAATTAAAATCCTTGCTACTCTAGTAGTATATCTTCTTCAGTTCAGATGAATGAAAGAAGCATTAATTTTAGTGGGTTTTTTTAATTTTCTTTTTTTTTTCCTCTTTCTCTCCACAGTCTTCTGAATTCATTGATTTTCTTATTTCCTTCTGACAGGCTACAGCTGCGAAGGAATTTGGTGCTTTTGTAAAATAATTAAAGTCTTGTGTTACATGGGGAATGTAACCTATCAGCACCCCCTAGCAAAAGGCAGGTTACTGAGCAAGGTAGTTCAGTTAGCATCGGGTGGTGGGCTCTCTCTGTCCACCTGCAATGGGGATGTGAGCTGTGAGCCACTGGTGGGGCAGAGGGACCAGCCTCCAGCAGTGTGGGGCTGCTGATGTCTAGGGCTCAAAATGGCATGAAACTCTGGGGATCAAGTGTCAAGTTTAGTGCCTTTACTTCAAGATCAGCAAAGCTCAGCAAAGGCATTTCAGTGGTTTTGCAGCATATGTCTGCAAGGCAGTGTAGTCTACAAGGCAGCATATGCTTACAGACCTGGATTTAAACCCAAATCCAAGAGTGAGCTCCCTTTTCCAGCTTTTCTTGACAACCTATAGGAGTAAGGAGTTGGGGTTTAGGACACCATTCATTGCAAACACAAAAGTCCCACTGAGTTCAAAGAAGGCTGGATCAGACCCCTAGGTTTACACAGTGGAAATAATTGGTGTTCCTAAGATATTTTCATACCTGTTCATTTCCATGTCATTTGCTGCTGAGGGAAATTCCCTGGAAACTCTATATGGAGGGACTGGAGAGGCAATGAACCAAAACCTGTTTTATTTACTACATCTAGTTCCAGGGAAGCCCTTGCAGACAGAGGAGGCAGAGAAGCCCTCCCAGATACTCGGCACAGGGGCCAGACTGTCATGTAGCCTTCACTGCCTGCAGGCTGACAGAGGCAAGTGCTCCCACCTTCCACTTGGCCAACTCCATCCCAGGCTGCTTGTTCCTTGCCTGCACACAAACCTATTTCTTGCAGCGTTGCAAGTCTCAGCCTGGCCAGCACTGGGACTAGTCTCATCAAAACCAACATGGGGTAGTTTTAACTTGGGTGGGTCTGCAACAGCCTCGAGATGTGCAGCAGTGCAGGGCCAGGAGTGAGCAGCAGTTCATTAAGAGTTTATCTGAAACTGAGTTTGATCACACAAGCTCTGTATGTCGGGATGTGAAAGGGAAATGCTGCTGTTACGAGGATGCATTGTGTGTTAGTCTACGAAAGAAGAAGTTCCAACAGATTGAACCCACCTGCAGTTCTATGCTGACAGGTCCTGCCTGCAATTTCCAGGGTGAGGAAAACTCTTCTTAGCTTACCCACATGAGCACTGCTTCTGAATTTGCACACAGATAACAGCAGTTCCTGATGGGGAACAAGGAGTTTACCATCAGGAGCTTTCCTTATGCGACTGGGGGAAGTAAAAGGGACCGACAATTACAGTTGTCTCCAGAGACCCTTTCCGGCCCGCCTTGTTTGCTACCCACACCCTGCCCCATGGGAGTGCACGTGATGACAGGGATGTGTGTTCAAGGGCAGCAGTTCTAGGCAGCTGGGCATGCTGTGATTGTGAGTGTGCTATGGAAACATTGAAGCACGCAGCCACCTGCCCTGCATCTCTGCAAAGCTGCTGAGGCAAACACAGAGATGGGCAGGAAAAGGTAACCTTGAGGGGACCATAAAAATGGAAATGCAGACCTGTAGAAGAAGAGAAATCACCGTGTGAACAGAGGTAAGGAAGTGGGAAACACCCAAGTATGTGCCCCACAATCTAATCACGGAGCAGAAGCACTCACCTGAACTGTAACTGCATTACAGATGACAGAGCAGACAGGCTGCGCAGGAGTGTGTCTGATACAGAACTGCTGGAGTTCTCTGGGACCGGAGACTCCCCGGTCGGTCCCACCTAGCTTCACAAGAGCCGCTTTCTGTATAAAATGAACTTTGATTGGTCTGAAGTGACAGCATGAGGTAATCGGAGCGGGAGGCAGGTAATGCATGTGGACGCAGAGCTGTCTGTGGGCTGTAGGAGCCTTTTGTGCATCACTAGGAATGTGCCTGCAGGTGTGGAGTCAGGGAACAAAGGTATCAGATGAGGAGAACACGCTGGAGGCCTTTTTCTTTGATGTTTGGAAATCGCTCAAGGGGCTGTCTTCTCTGAAACCCCTTTGCCTTGCCTTTTTTCCTTTTTTTATCCCTTGGTGAAACTTTCATAGATGTGCTTTTGTTTCTTTAAGGCTTAGAAGCGAGAGCGCATCCATCCGTCCAGTCATTGTACAAACGCTGTGCTCATGCTGGAGTTCCCCCGGGAGCTGGCTGCTGCTTCTGCCCGCCAGAAATAGCATAGCCACGTGCTTTGGGTTTGAAACCGCGGGTGCTCCTGACGTGGGGGCACAGAAGGAAGGGCAGCATCAAAGATGTCTCTGTCTACAGTGCTGGAGAGAGGAGATTGTGGTGTTGTTTTGGGGTTTTTTTTGTGGTGGTGTTTTTTAACTGGTCAGCTGGGTATGCATTCAAATTGATGCTAAAGGCTGTGAAAATGCTGGGAGCTGGTTCCATCACAGTGTGGGGGCTGTAGAGTCAGTCAGCTTAAAAAATGGCTCTGGGGCACAGTTACCTGAGGGCAGGACAGAGAGGCTGAGTTTAGGTGAGGAGGTTCAAGATGTTCTTGCCAAGACTATTGCACAGGGTGAAAGAAGCTTATCTGCTCCAATCTCCTGTATGTAGACCTCAGTTAGAGCTAGTAGCAGATTTTCTGAGAACTTTTTAAAATTGAAAAATATCTGACAGGGAAGCTTTCTGTGAGAAAGGAGTAGTTTAAAAACCAAGGGGAAAAGTGATGAAATTGTCAGGCACCATCTTTCATTTAAAAATGAAAATGTATGGCTTATGATATTTAACAGCTTTTCATGCTTTCTCCTATAAACTAATTCACATTTTCAACCAAACAAATCAAAATAATTTGTGTTAATTGAACAATAATAATTGAATCTGGTTTAGACTGAATTTTCTTTTCCATTGGATTTCAGCTCATTGAAGTATCTAGTCTTGGCTTGTTTAGGAAATTAAAGGTTTTAAAAAAAAAACTTCAAAAGGGTTGAAAAGTTGTTTTCTGCTCATATTTCATCCCAATATCAGTCGTAAGATACTTCCTTTGTTGTAAGAGTGTGTCCAATGGAAAATAGATGTACAGAGCAAGTTCTAAATGAATCAGCTCAGCTGCTGGTTGTGGTGCAGGTCTGTCAACATGGTTTGACATGAGCTACCTGCTTCTTGGCAGGGTAAATTGTCTTTTTTTCAGGAGCTGCTTGCTGCCATTTTGAACTTAACCCAGTATACTAACTTCAGACTACTGTGGATGTCCCTAGAGCAGGTGGGAGTCACTTCCGAGGTTACCCTGGATGCATAGCCCTGTGCATCTGTGCTAATTTTTTAAGTGATACGATGAACTCTGGGCTCCCAGTATGTCTCTGTCTGGTTCTGGAGTGGAGAATTAAATGCAGGAGCACATTGTGTCTTGGAGTGGTGCCCTTGGTTTACTATTGTTATTCTTTTATAAAAGCGTGCTGGTTCCTTTTTTTTTTTTAAGCCAAAGCAATGTCAGATGAGTGCACCTGAATTAGTGGCAAGCTTTGCGGCGAGCTTTAGGTCATGACTGAGTTCATTCCCTGGCTTGAGGGCCCAGTCCAGATCCTACTGAAATTACTCTTTACAAGCTTTGTATGAGAAGCAAAGTGGATGTGTAGCCCAGGAGATGGGTTTCTCATCTCCGGTGGAGTTAACTGAGTTTCATTTCCATGAAATAGTAATGATTATCTTCCCATAATACTTGAATTCTTTACAAGCCTCAGCCAGTTAAAGATCCGTTATCCTGAGCACAGTGTTGCAAACACTAATAAAAAATGCAATGCAGAAGAGGGGCAAACATTAATAATAATAAAAAAGCTGTAATGCAGAAAAGGGTAAGACAAATACATGGAGGATAAAGGCAAAGCTCCCTGTCCCATATGTGGTCGATGGGGAAGCTGGGGTGGACACAGCTGAATGTGTCCTAGGCTGTGTAAGAAGCCCACGGGGGTTGATAAAAGATTTTCCCTCATGTTGAATCGGTAGTTATATGGGAGAGTCGGACATTGACTGGCATTGGCAGGAAATCCAAAGTCTGGCGTATCCATAGTGTTAGTGCTCTCTGCCAGCCTCACCGGGACCAAGCAGGAATCCCATTCTGTTTTGAGATAGTGATACTACACTCCCTTTTTTTTTTTTTTTTTCTGAGAAGGAAGCATGCTGCTAGCTCTTTTTACAGACCAAAGCACTGTTTATTTCTTTAACAGGAGATGTATGCTAGTCTTCAGTTACATGTCAAAGCCCCACTACTGAGAGTTGCCCCCGGCTGATGTTTGCTCACAGTAACATACAGGTGCAGCCAGCCAGCTTGGACTAGTGCTGATGGCTCGGGCTGTCAGCATGGCTGTCCGAGCCCCGCCTTGGAGTCTGTGTTAGGGAAGCGGCAAAGGCAGTCAAAGGTGGAAGCGATTATTGTTCTGAAACGCTCCAAGTACAAGGTGAACTGGGCGGATCAGGACTTGAGTCTCCTTTTTCCTTTTTCTTTGCCTACACAGGGTGTGTAGGAGTTCTGAAATTATGCTGTTGTGACCGCATGGCTGTGGTTTTCTTCGCTCCTGCTGAGTTAACTATTACTTGTGGTAGCCGTGCTTCCGGCGATCACACTTAAGTGCTGATACAGGCCAGTTCCAGGTGTGCACTGTAGTGCTGCTGTCAGGTGAAGGTGACAGTCGTGAAACACTTCAGCCAATGGCTAGACTCAGAGGCTCTTCTGCTTTAGAGAGTGCTGATCTTTAAGTCAGACTTGATGTCTTAAAAGGAGGCACCAAGCTAAAATATGCATAAGGTAAGGTTGCAAGGGCAGCATCCTCCTCTGTGTGTGTCAGAGGAAGAGCTGAGAGGGATATTTTAATGGCTGTGACTGCGTAATGGCTTAATCCCATGGGCTGTACAGTTAGCCCCACGCGAGCTCAGTAAATCTCACTACAGCCCCCATTTCATCCAGGAGCAAGACTAATAGATGTTCAGAGCTGAGCAGTTTTGATTTAATATTCAGAAGCATTCAGCTTCCCAAATAAAGATAATAGTTTTGCTAGTTGAGAGATTTATTAATATCTTAACGTGGCCTTAGTTTTAGCCTTTTATTTCTCCCTTTCTAAAAAAATTTCTTACCACAAACCAGCCTTGAAGTTTGCAAAAGTAATCAAAGCTCTGCTGAGCAAATTTGACTATACTGATGGGCTGAGTGAGCTATGACCTCTGCTGACCTCATTCTGCTCCATTTCCCCTTCAGGCTGGTAGCAGTGGCTGGAAGTAAGCATTAATCTGTTAATTTAGCCTCTGGTATAAATAGAGAAAACATATAATTGCAATCACGGTTTTGTCAGTGGGCCTATCCAACCTTACTGCTTTGCTTCTGAGAAAGACGTGGCAGTGGTGCCTGTGTGCTTTCTCTGTTCAGCAGACTTTCCATCCCACAGTAATCGGGTGGGCCAGATTATTGCTTGCTTGTCACAGCAGGAGGGCCAAATGGGGCACCTGCTTCCTGGGCATATATCCTCCAACATCCCCATTTAATAACTCTACTTCTTTCTTGCATCCTTCTTTGGAGACAGCTGCCCTCCATCTTATTTTTCTTTGGGTGCTTCTGGGAAGAGGTAAAGTTTGTCTGTATGCAGACAGGTTGTGACAGGTTACCTTACTGTGCCAGTCCTAGGAAAGAAACTATGGGACATGGTAATAAAGTCCTGTCACTGAGGAAGGGAGGGCTGGAAGGGACTACCTTCAGTCTGATTGAGTTCAGATAAGCATTATAGCATATGTAATCCTTTTACAATCTTCTGAAGGGCCAGACATGGATTTATGGAGGGGAGGAGGGAGCTGGGCAAATGGAGTTGCAGCTTCCTTCCTGCTTTCCACTGGGATGGCGAGTTTGTGTGCTATGTGGCACACTGACAGCTGTGTTGCTGCAGAGGCAGTTCTGGTCAGGGTTGTGTCTCCTGGCAAGCACTGGCTTACCACAGGTAGAGGCATTGTTTGCCTATGCCTTACAGGGCCATTTCAAAACTCTTTTGTGCCTGTCTGTTGTTGGTATCCAAACCAAGCCTGAGGTCTTTCCATGAGCGGCATGAGAAAGCTGCCTTGCTGCTTCTGACTCGGCACAGGCATAGCCTCAAAGACAGAAGCTGTGCTGTTTGCAGCATCTCAGAGGTTACTGGAGGATGTCTCTGGGTCTTTCTTGGCATTAGCATGTGACTGGTGTTTACGTGCTTTGGCATTGCATGACAGTGGTTTCACTGACCCAGCAATGGGAGGCTTATGATACGAGGTTCTGACAGCTGGTTTCACATCCATGTTCTGTGGGATCTGATGCAGAGACTCAGGGTAGCCTGCTCAGAGATACAAGGGTTGCTTTCCTCTGTGGGTGATTACTGTCATAATCTAGGCTTTAAGGATAGCCAACAAAGAAACCTTACTTGGGTTTAACTAAAATTGCTCCTTAACAGGACTTGTTAAATTGAAACAAACCCCATATGACTGTTCTTTTAGATCCATTTACAAGTACCTTGTATTGATTTAGCCCACTTAAGTAACTCAGATGAGCTAAATTGATGTCTGCACACTAAGTTAAGTGCATTCACTGGGGATTTCATACCTGCTGAACTGACTTGACTTCAAAACTGATTTTAGTTAAGCTAATGCAAGCTTTGTGTGAAGAATAGGCCTTTCTTATTTGTTGCTACTGCTTTGACCAAGAGCAACATGACAGCTTAGGGCAAAAGGTGTCTTTTGTCCTGCTGACTGTAATGCTGGGGTGCCCTACTAACCTTGTTCCTAATTTTGACCTTGAAGTGTGTACTGGGTCTGGCTGAGGGGGAGTTGGTTTTCCCCATGCCAGCCCGCTGTGCTTTGTGTTGGTGGCTGGAGGCGGCACCAGTGTTTGGCTGTGGCGGGGGGGTGCTGGCCCAGCCCCGGGGCTGGCTCTCTCTCTCTCTCTCCAACATTGCCCCCCACCCCCGCTGTGGGCTGGGGGGGGAGGCCAGGACAGCCGGCCCGGGCTGACCGGGGCTATTCCGTACCGTGTGACGTCTGCTCAGGGATAAAAGCTGGGAGGAAGGAGGAAGCGGGGGGCATTCGTGATTTGGGACGTTTGTCTGTGTCCTCGGGAGCAGCCGCGGCACGTGCTGGGGCCCTGCTTCCCTGGAGGTGGCTGGGCGTCGCTGTGGTGAGAGGTAGGGAGTGGGATCTGTGTTGTCCTTTCCCTTTTGTTTCCGCACATGGTCTTTGTTTTATTAAACTGCTTTTGTCCTGACCCAGGAGGTTTCTTTCCACCTCATTTTCTCCCCCTGCCCTGCTAAGGAGGGCAGTGATAGAGTGGCTTGGTGGCACCTGGTGTCCAGCCGGGGTCAAACCACCACAAAGTGACACTAGCATTGCCTAAATACCTTAGTAGCAGCCTTCTTTCTGCAAGGCAGCTGTTTGAAAAAGACTGTTTATTTAATCCTTTTGCTCCCGGGTGCACTGTTACCTAGTACCTGGAGAAAGGAAGAGGAACAAAAGGCTTACCGACCTACTTCTCTACTGTCCTGTCTAACGCCCCCCCAAGCCAAACAAGAATAGTTAAGAGCCCTTAAGAAAAGGTTTCTTTCCCTTTTCAGACAGTGTCTTTCAGCTTTGGCTGAGCTTGGTGTCTCTTTGTGCTACATACCATAGTTCCTCCAACCATTAAGCTGACAGGCCCTTTTTATCTGAGCCACCAAGAGCTAATCTTAAGTGCCCAAACTAACACTTGTGACCAAATCTCTGCTCCACTGACAGTGTGGAAAGGAATTGAAACCTGACCCATCATCTTCCTGAGCTGGCCACTGGGCCTGCAGCAAGGGCCATGGTTTCCCCTTTAATCCTCCGTGGAGATAGGATGTGGAAGATGATTGCAGGTGTGCGAGTTACCACAGGTTCATGAGTCGCTTGTTCATAAATTGTCACTCAATGGTTGAGCTGTGATAACTGGTGATGTATGTGCTCTTTGCAACCTAAATGAATTACATGAATGTGTTTTGCCTTATATTTACATAGGATTACTGGGCCTATTACCAAGGTTTAGATGGTGGGAGTGTTAAACAGCAACAGCACAATCTCCTGAAACTACTCTCAATAAACATTGAACTTTCTCTTGCCTGTTGAGAAAAGTGTTTCTGCATAGGCATTTCTAAATTAGGGGCTGTGTTCATGTTTTAAGTGATGAGTTTGCAAGTAAATGTAAACTTTTGTAAATGTTAATGTATAGACCTGAGCTACTTTTTTGTGGAACACAAGGGTCATCAGTTTACAGAGGACTCATCTGTAAGCAGCACTTCCCAGTCATGGCTCAGAAACTCATAGAAGAGTGAAAAAAATAGCCCCTGCCCTAAATAGCTTAGTGTGATTGAGACATGAGGCCACCAGTGGACCCAGAGAGGTGGGTAAAGCAAACACAGGTAGACGGAGCAGGTTCTTACAGGGAACATCAGTTCTGCACATTCATAGCTACCAAGGCAGCCAAGTTTCACTTCTATATGAAGGCAAAGAAGGTTTGAGGGGAAGGATTTGAAAGAGGTCAATGAGATAACCTGCTGAACGTCCACATCTTTGAGATACAGCACAGACGAAAGAACAAAAGATGTTTGAAAACGTATCTTATGTTTGATGAAAGGTGGCATGACGGGCTTACTGAAGGTGGGAGAAGACATAAATAGTGTATGAGAGAATGATAGGCTCTGGAAGATCCTGAAAGTGAATAAAATTTGCTTTGATTTGATGTGATGAGGAGGCATGAAATGGGGGGAGAAGAAAAAGGCATGTTTAGAGTGGTGAGCTAGAGAAGTAGGCACACAGTGGAATTTGGAAGGAAACAGAGAAGGGTAAAATTGCTTCTTAAAGGAGAGATGTTGTCAGGACATGAGAAGAGCCTGGACAGGAGCTCTAGATTCAATGACAGACGAAAAAGGCCGTGTTAGAAAGAGAACAGAGGTAGTGTCAGCTGTGTCACACAGATTGAGAGTCTGGAGAAGAGTTGAAAGGAGAAAGGACTCCAGATGGCTGGGGCAGTCAGCAGCACTGGCTGCAGTGCCTGGGGCTGAAAGAACGAGGGCAGAGTGTGCATGGGAGAGGAGGCACAGAGTTTGTTCTCTGCGACAAACATTTGTGGAGTATCTAGCCCAGCACTTAGAAATGTATTGTCTAGCTGTAATCTGAGATCACCATCTCCAGGTGTATCTCCACATGCTAAGTACCTCCTGGGAGGTTTTGTCAGGAACTGTGGATGCTGAGCGGTTGGGGAGTATTGTCCAGCCTCACCTGCTATCAGAGTCTGTGTGTTCTTATATCAACAAACTGTCATGCTCACAGACGTCACCAGGAAACAAATACTGGCTTTTGTAGCACAGACCCATTTCTGATGAGAGACACGTATCCCAGAAGGGAGAGTTTCAATAAATGCACAAGGAAGCTGCAGTGGTTGAAGTTTATATTGTGTTTTTTCTTGCTATCACACTTGGTGTATTATCTAAAGGGATCTGTGAGTGAGGTGGTAAAACAGGGCTTTTTTAATTATACATCACCCAGCAAACTGATAAGGCAAACAAAGCAGGCAACCAAATAACACAAGCATGAGCCACTTCAAAATAACAATGTAGCAGGAACAATAGGGGAGTAATTCACAGCTACCTAAGAAATTTTTGCAGTTCAGAGGGGGTGAGATAGCAAGCAGCTATTGACTGTTTTCCTTTCATGTTTTCCACCTGTCTGCCATGTGATTGGGAAGTATATTACCTGAATCCTTGTAAGAGCTTTTTGCACTATTGTCTTAAAAGCCTTGCTCTACAAGAAATGATCCGAATGGAAACTGAGATGCAGGTATGAAATGCATACAGGGAATGGAAGGAGAGTGACAACTAATTTAAATATAGTTTAAATCCTTTCTAACTTTTGTTACATGTAGATGTACAGGGACAGCTCCGGAATTCCCTGGCCCCTTTGGGCTGCTCTGGCACCGCAGAGTGTGGTGAACTGGCAGCTGCCCAGCACAAGGGAGTGCTGGATTCCCTTTGGGGTCAGGCACTCTCCACCAGCACCAAGTCTGGGAGGGAGAGGGAAGGTTGGTGTGAGCTGGCAGTGCGCTCTCAGCACAACGACGAAGTGTTAGTCCAGCACCACGCAGGTTTTGTCCAAACTGAGGTTTGCAAGTGTGTGTGGTTGACAAAGGTATTTGCTAACACTTGAAACATCTAGCACACACAACACAGATGCTGCCTCACAAAGCACCAGGCCAGGTGAAAGGTGAGAGTGGCAACCTCAATGTGTGAAGAATTTAGTATTTCTGTGGCCTGATGGTGTAAGGTGGTTGTATGCTCTGCCTTGTCTGCACAAGTGCTGAAAGCGCATATCTGCACTGTGGGAGCCAGGGGTTTAAACCCCAGCTAGCTGCCTGGCTCAGCTGTCTTTGGCAGTGGAGCAAGGGAACCCAGCACAGGCTGCAAAGGCTTCCCCAGATACTAAGTAAACATTTGGGCTGCAGGCCAAAAACCATCTCCATGCTACGCCAGTCACACTGTTCACAGTATGAGATCTAAGTGGTCTAAAGCCAGCCCAGAACGTCTACTTGAGATACCGCGATTGCAATACAGACGTAACCTTTAAATGAGAAAAGACATTTTAAATCCTAATCTGCTTCTAAGTTCTGTAGCAATTCACATTTGATCTGCAGTCCAAACTGGGGAAGAAAAGAAAGCTCTCACAAGCTTGTCTGTTGTCCTTTCAGCCTCAAGGTGATCAACCCACAGTTAAATTTCTTCACCTTCAATTTTAGCATCTTTCTTAAGAATGGAACATTTACATGCTAGAGAGATTTAATAGCAGTATTCATTGCAAATACACTAAGACCTGGGATGTGTTTTCAAATACTGAGTAGAGTAAGAATCTTGACTGGGTTGTGTGTGTGTGAAGGCACACATTGCTTGCTGTTTCTGTAACAGACCAAAGAGGACCGACTGCAAGACAAAGCTACCACAGTCTAGGATTTGTAGGGGTAAGCTGTGCTATTTGCCTTGTATAACTTCATGCCATTTGCAAGACTAAAGGGCATTCCTATGTCTCTGTCTTTGAAAAGCTAAACATTTATTAATATATAAAAGATTGGCAGCATTCAGTTGTTACACTTATGGAGTTCAGTTTGATTCTGTTAAGTGTTAGAGAGTTTTGGAGAAACAAATTCTACTTCTCTAAGTCTGCTCCAAACACAGATAGAAACAAGTTTAATCAGTATAAGTAAGAGGATGGGAAGAAGAAAGTTTGTTACTTCTCTGCATGTGTCCATCTGTCCATCCTTTCAGTTTTCCAGTGTTTTCTTCTACTTTTTGGCTAATGTGGCAATATTTTAAGTACAACTTTCAAAAGCCAAAGACCTAAAATAATAAGCCCTGTTTTCAAAAAGTGGCAAGGGCCACATATTTAAAAATAGAGAAGCATCTAACTCAAATTAGTAGGAGTTAGCCATCTAAATACCTTTAAAATGGTATGCACTCTAGGAACACAAGTCCAGTTTGGAAAGGGTGGGACACACAATCCTGACGTCTCAGGTTCCTGTGCTATTCTGAAAATGAGATTGAACATCTTAAATTACATAGACAGGTTTGAGAAAGTCAGTTTGAGGATTCTTCTTAAAACCTTAGGTGCTCAAGTTTTGTGATGGCCCGAGAATTTCAGCTTCCATTTAAAAACAAATAAATCCATTTCCAGCCATCACAAATGTGGAGCAAAAATGAAAAATACAAATCCTGAATTCTCAGAAGCTAGAATGCACATACAAAAAATAACACTGATTATTTTTAACATCTCAGCATTTTTTAGTCATGACTTCTCGGGGGCTGACTGAGATCCTGGAATGCTGGGGGCTGGTTATCCCACATTTGTAAAAATAGCACATGTCTAGCAAAGGCAAAAAAGCTGAAGGACTTTCCATGCCACCTTTTATTGTGTGTTTGCAGGGTGGGGTAATGTAACATACTTTTGCTTTACTTTTAGAAGGTGCAGGTACTTATTAGGAATTGCACAAGTAATTTCTATTTCTGTGAATATATTGTAGGTGATGAAACTTTCTGTTGTTGGCCACTTTCCAGCCAGCACTATCTGTTTATTACAGGCCATGTGTGGGAATGGAGTCATAAACAAACTCTTTCTTTGGCAAAACCAGAACACTAATCACTTTTGTATTAGCTCCAGTAAATCCTGAAAAAGTAAATGTTGTGGATTAAAAAGATAATAATGTGCTAATACTTTCTGTGGTCACTGACCATTTTAAGCTGTTCCATCTCTCATGCCTGAAGGATAAATCCTCTGGCTCTTGATGAGAGGCCAGATAGTGAAGTATGTATGCGTATCAAACACTGGACTTGTTCGCAACAAGTGCATTTTTCTTACTATTGCAGATAATTTTTGTTCCACTCTTACCTTCAATCTGAGATCTCACTTTTCCTCCCCCACCGCACCCCCTGGTCTTCTGTCACTATGACTCCTTCCTGGCACAGTGATGAAGAGGTGGTCTTTCAGAAAGACCTTCCTCAGCTCCTGGCTGGTGACGGGCGTTCAGAGCACTTTCTGGCAGAAACTCTCCTATACTGGAACAAATATGTGAAATTCCTATAGGGCCAAAGAGACTGACAGAATTGAAGTGGTCACGTTACAGTCACTCAATTTATAGAATAAGTGGATCAAAAAATGAACAACAGAGTGTTATGAACATACTCTGACATCCATTGAAGTCAAGGGAGAGGTTCTCCAGTCTTAAATGGGCTTTGGATCAGGCCTTGCTGGGGTGGGCTGTCTTCTCTGGGAATGGAGTTACCCTGCACTGGAACCAGAAGAGGGGGTGAGAGGGTAGCGATACAGCTGAAGACTTGGAGGTGATACAGTTTTAAACTTTCTTCATCCTTTTCAAAAAAGTAAAATAAATCACAGCTTGAAAGTACTTCTGACTTCAGGAAATTCAGTAGCTGGTTGTAGAAGTTTCAGTTGCATGTGCCAAGCTGAGACATGAAGGTGAAAACATTCTTCAGATCAGTTTCTGCTCCTAATCTCCAATAAATATTTTTAACGGGTGTATCAAAGCAAGCTACAGCAGGTGCCAGCATGGTCTCTAAGCCATTACTTACAAGATTGTTCACATTATACAGCGGTCAACACACTTCTGATTTTTCATGTTTGGCACTGGAAGTGGTGTTTTTCCTTTGCAAAGTGAATATTGTTCTTTGCACAGAAACACAGGAACCGCATAGTGCGTGAAACAAGCGGTTGATTAAAGATTGGAATAGTAATGAATGTATTAAAGTGGAATGTACTTGGATAATTGATTAATTGGTGCAGTCTAAGCTACTTGCAGAGCATTACGTTCGTTCTCTGTTAAATCAATCTCTGTCTTCTGTCCAAGCCTTGTGACTGAGAACTGAAAGGCATGAACAGCTTATTAAAGTCATCCAGATTGGTTCTACTGGAACAGGGGGAGCTGGTCAGTGCCCAGGATCCTTTTTGCAGCCTGTTGCTTGTGCTGGATCTCATGCTTACATTTCAGCAGTATCGCAGGATTGTAGGCAGGTGGAAGATGTAATTAGTAATGCTCCTATCTTCCCATAGCCCACTTCTGCATTTCTCCCACCTTGTTGCTGCGTACTTCTTAAAAACAAAACTGTGATCTCATGCAGAAAGAAATGTCACAATGACATTTTAATTAACATGTTCATCCAAGGGAATATATGATTGCTGTGAGAAACTGCAGTCTGGGGTAGGAACCATACATTCCTTAGCGACACAAGAATGCCAGAAAGGAGTCCCTTATTACAATTAAAAATCAGATAGCAACTGAAAGCCACAGACTCATTGCTCTGGGGTAATACCAGACCAACAAGCTCTGTAAAGCAACACCGTGTACAGGACTAGCTATTGAGGACCAGGGAGAATGAGATGGGATAGGACAGGCTTCCTAGAGAGCCTGCTTTATGAAAAGCTTCTGTTTCCTAATTTTAATAACTGTTCGGCTGTTTGTAAGGAATGATATTTTAGCTCCTTTCAGAGCCTAGTGGAAGAAGACAGTACAAGAAGGTCAGTGAACTGATGGAGGCACATAAAATGGATGGCAAACTTTGTGCCTTTCATGAGTTTTTTCAGGCTTTTCCAGGTCCATGCTGTCATCTGCTTTCCTGTTGCTGTGCCACTTCTGCTCTCATCTGGTGACTGACACAGAGTCAAATAGATGAAACCTCATCGTATGTGCATGTACAGGGTGTGTTTAGAGGGTGTAGGATAGTTACCAGCCACTCACTGATTTGGATCTGTCAAATGTCCTAGAGAGGTGCAAAAGCCCTTCTTTTGGGAATGCTCCTCCTCTGATCTTCTCCTGGCTACCGTGAAGAACTGCAGCTCTTTGCTCTTTGTGCCATCTTTCTCCCTGGTGACTCTGTCCCAAGTGGACGTTTCAGGCATCAAATCTGTTTATCCTGCTCACAGTTTGTTGAAAACAATGAGTGAATCTTTTTGGAGCATTTAACAAACACAAGCTGGAGGAAGGTGGACCCTTTGATTCATAAGCAGGGCCATAGACCCGTCCCCAGAGTAACTAGCATACTCTTGTTATTTGCTTCGGAGTATTTCAATAGGCCTAGGGTTTAGAAAACTAAGTGCTGAAAATAAGGCACTGATATAAAATAGTAATTCCCAAATATTTAGAGAAGCATGTGTATAAACATTTGCAGAATTAGGGCCTAGAGTGTTTTGTTCGTTTCTAAACCCTACAAGTATGCAATTGTTTGAATGTGTTTTATTTGATGCCTAAATGTGAGCTTTTAGGAGGCTGCCTTTCAGTTGCTACTTTAAAAATGGATCATGTGTCTAGCTTTTTATTTCTTACACAACCTAGAGCACTACCAAAACCCAATGACATTAAACATCGACTACTGGTAGCATCCGAAAATTACAGCTTAATTTCCCACCATGAATATTCAGAGTTGAGAGCCCATAACACTGTAATATGATAAACACCAAGGCTGGAGACTGCCACATTCACTTGCATAGGAATCGTTTATTATCTGCAAACATGGTTTTGACAACTACTTTGAGGCAACACTGCTCAATATCAAATATCAACAGAATTAGCATGCGTTTTCGTGTTAATTACTGTAGTGCACCGTGCTGTGTGATGGCCAGGGAATGCAACAGGGAGGTCTGAGCGTTGCCAGTCACTTGCAATGTAGAATTCAGCTAATGCGAGTTTATTAGCTCTGAGAAACAGCATTTAATGAGCTGCTAACCTCACAATAGGCCTGCTTTCCAAATAGTTAACAGGGCCTGCCAACTCATAAGTAATGTATGAGAGAGAAGGAGGACACGGCAATAGGTTTCTGGTATTCATTAAGCAGGCCTGCAGAAGTCACAAGTGGCAAAGTGGGTTGACCCTGTGGTAATCTCTTAGAAATGGCAATAAAATGCATATTCTACTGACTGGCTCTCGGGCAATTATGTTTACAACACTATTAACCAAAATGTATGGGAAGGAAATATAAACGTGCTTTGTTTTTAAGCTCCTGTTTTTCTCATCAGTCCTTATGAAGGTGCTGTTCATTAATAGCACCATAAAAACATGGGTGTTTCCATGGGTGGATACTCTTCTGTGATACAGGGATAATTGTAAATTAATAAATCAGGTACTCATGTTGTTATTTAATGTAACTGGAAAAGAAAAATCCTTGATGGTCTTCTCTTCCTCATTAGTATGGTGTAAATATGCTTAACAGCATCACTGTAAAACATCGATTTCAAGAATACTTGATATAACATTCAGGGTAAACTGCTTCTTTCTCAGTGCTGCTGTTACTTTGATTTATTCTGATAGTATGGCTGCTAGTTTTGACTGGCATACCTGCTTCTCCACTCTCTTGATTGATTGTTGTATTGGTTTATTATTTTCATCAGGACTCTACGAAAATGAGCCCATTTCAGAGACAGTCAAATCTTTTATCTCTAGTTTCTGTAGGCAACTGTCTTTAACAGTCTCTCTGACATTGCAACACTGATTAGCAAGAACAATTTACCACTAAGGCATAATAAGGCAAAATGTAATAAAATGTCACCAGGTACTGCTCATTTGAAGTTGTTTGGCTAAAAAATAGGTTTCATAAAACTTAGGTGAACTTGGAAATCACCTGAACACATTGCTTCCTAGATTTATGGCTCAATAAGCCTGCATATATGCTCATAGCCACTTCAGAATACTATGACGATTCATCTCACCTGCAGTCAAAAATTGTGCAGGGGGTTGCAATCAGATGTGTCAGGGAGGATCTTCCAGGCGGCAGACACTGGCCTGCTGTTGTGGGTATAGGCACCCCATTCCTGTACGACCTTTGGCAAGTTGCATGTCTTTATTGTGCCTTATGTTGTCCATCCTCGTTCAGCCAGTAGAATAAACTTAGCCTGTAAGTTACTAAAAGCAAGTTTCCTGTGAGGTACCTAGGACACGGGGGGGGGTACCAGCCTCGTGTGGGCCCTGACCACTCTTCTGTAGGGCAAGTATTTAATGACAATGGTATGTTTCCTTTATGGTACTCCTGAATTCATATTGCCATGCTTATTCCTACAAACACATTAAGGGACACCCAGCTATAAGAGTTTTCCCAAAAATATGCAGCAGTATACAGAACCTTCTGCAATTACCAAAGCAGTGTGAAGAGAGGATACATACGGCCCTATCAAAGGGATTACAAATTCACAAATGGCTCAAAACAAGTTTAATCCAATGCTGTCCTACACCCTGCCTAATATATTTTAATGCTGGTATCTCAGAGTATGGACTTATCTTCAAAAGAGGCACCAAAGTAGCATCCCTACTCAAATAGTCAGCTCAGATTACTGCTGTGGAAATTATTTCCTGCATGTCACTAGCGCTATTGCTGAGCAATATGCTCCGTCCCAGAATAGCACTGAAGTTGCAGAGAAGAAATGAAGTCTCTGGCTTGTGTTGTGGTTTCAGACACCTGTAGCACTGTCCCTACTGTTAGCAGAAAGATGCCTTTCTCATTTCTCTTCTGCTCTGAAAAGGCAGTTTCTCACTCCTGTCCGCTCGTGAGCTCCTGGAGTGGGATGTTGTCCTGCCTGTGGCAGGAGGAAAGCGGTGGCAGTCTTTAGGTAGTGTTTCCAGGATAGGGAATGGGTAGCTGAGCCCCACACCAATATTTCATTATCGTTACTGATTATAGAATTCATGTTTGAGAGGAGCTTGCTTTTAAACTTGCTTTCAATACGTGTAAAGTGATTGCTTGCATGTTTCTGGCCTGGCATTGCGTGGATATTAAGAACAGAGGAGGCATTTTGTGGTCAGAGACATGATTTTTGTCTGATACTGTCTTTAAACAGACACACTTCTAGAGTGTTTCTGTGTTTAGTGTAGTAAAGCTGTGTCTGGTTGCTCACAGCATTCATGTGTTCAAAGGACTTTCTTGCTTTCAAGAGTCCTTGCATCTATTACCTTAAACTTCCCCCCGCTTTGTATAGGGTTCTTTATGTTCCTACAGTCTTTGGGACTGTAAGGTCCCATAGTTGGTGTCCTGGCATATATATGAGCTCGTTACCTTACAGGTTGCTGTGCTTAAAGTTGCTTTTCTTTAGAGAAACCAGTTTAAGCTGGGTCAGTTTTTGTATCAGGAACTCGCTCGCTTGCCAGCAAGTCTCACCTATGAATGGCCCGAATCCAGTTTGAACCTCCTTCCATTAGGCCTGGGCTGGGCTGGTTGCACCAGCGCTGCCCTGCCTGCTGCCCTGCCTGCTGCCCTCTGCAGATACCTTGCCCTCTGGTTCTTTCTTTGTGGCAAGGCAGTTAGTCCTGAAACAGAGTGACACAGCTGAGATGAATGCAAACCAAAATGAAATGAGTTGACTTTTTCTATTGACGTTGGATGAGACCTTTCATCATTAGTCCATTATATATTTTAATTTCATAAATTGTTTTATATTTCCCATGACAAAAGAATGATTTAAAATGAAAATGAGGAATTTCCTCATACAACATCAGATCCTTTAGTGATTTGCTCTATGAAAATTGTGCATTATTACAGCGTGACTCAAATAAGATGAACATTTGCCCAAAAGAAAGGTTTGTGTGTATGTGCCTACACACACACAGCCTAAAGCCACGGGTTTTGCTTTAAAGTTTTTGTCTTACTGATCATACTTAAATTAAAAAAACTTATGTATGTATTAAAAGCATACGTATGCTTTACATGCAGTATTTCCCTTTGTCTGTATATATTGTTTCTGAAAGCCATAGGTATATGAAATGTGAAGGCTCTCATGCAAAATAAAGTCGTGCTCAGAAAGGGTGTATACCTGAAGTTTCCAAAGCTAGAGTGCCCTACAGCTAGCCAGTGTCCCCACTGCTTTTTGTTGAAAGTATTGCTGCTAGTTTTTTAATCATTTCTCTTGTGAGGAAGCTGCTTTCCTCTGGTTTCTGGGTGCTGTGCGGGGCTGGGGTGGGAGCTGAGGGGTGGCATGTGTCTGGGAATGCGTTTGGCACCCATGCTATGCCCCTGCCAGCCACCCACATGCCATGAAGATGCACCTCCCTTAGCATTAGGCAGTACTAAGCTTCTAAACCCCATAGTTCAAAAAAGCCTTTCTAAAATCTGATCATAGGAAGGGAAGCATTTATTTGAGACTATGCCTGGCAAGGTATTTTAAATAGTCCGTCGTTGTACAGTTCTGTTATATTTAGTGTGAAGAGCCAGAAGAGCAGAGAAGGTGGAGTGTTAGCTTGCAGATGCAAGCTCGAGTTGCTCGTGCAACAAGTTGAAGGGAGTTGGGTTTAACTGTTTGGTCAAGCAGCATCATGTGAGTCTAATAGGAATTTTGAGAGCGTGGGGCTTGGAGATGCTTCCTTTCAGTTCCCACCTTGCGCGGATGTACTTGTCCATGTAACTGTACACAGTGTGCAGCTCGGCTGTAAATATGATCCGAGTGCTTGACACTGAGCTCGGAAGTAAAATTGTTCAGGACCGTGACTAGTGTAGCTTATCCAAATAAGTTTTTAAATTGCTGGAGATAGAGTTTCATAAGAATGTATGATCATTTAAATTTCAGTAGGAGAGGGTTTTGTTTAACAGATGAAAATTTTTCCTAATTTCTTAAATATCTAGTGAAAGACACTACTTGTACCTACCTGTGTAAGACCATCCACAGAGACTGTGCTCTGGTTTGATTATATCACCTTAAATTCACCATTCATCATTCATTTGCCTTAAATGGTGCTAGCACAACATGTGTATGTAAGCCCTTAGTCAGGATGCTGCCCTTGCTAAATACGCTGTGGTGCAGCTCCACTAAGTGTTAGTTTTTAAGACAGATAAAGCCTTTTGCTTGTAAACAGGGATTACAAAACAAATGGTCGGCGTTATAGCCACAGCTTAAATGAGCTGCAATGTAAAATATTGTGTGAATGGAAGTTCCTGTGGGCTTCAAACACAAGAACGTTTTCCTGCTGTTCTTGAAGGTTTATAAATACTTGAAGTGTAAGTGGCGGACCACTGTGATCAGTGTTGCTACAGCATTGTAATAAGTTGGGGATTTGATTCTAGGACTCAGACCCTGGGATACTTATTTGGGTGCAGACTCAGGGTTAGGTGGGGTGAGGAACTCCTCAAGGAATCTCATGTGGAGATGTTCCTGATCCCTTCATCCCTTTATAGGATCTGCTAAATAATTGCCTTTTTGATCTAGGAATAGCACTTACAATTTGCTGCTGGTCAGGGAAAGGTTAAGCCTTCCTCCAGGGCTATTTTTAAATGTGGCAACAACTGTCTTCAGTGTTTGTAATCTGTCCAGAAATAGATGCCACTTAACAAGAGCGCTAAGCAAAGAGAAGGGCCTTTTTCAGGAATTCCCACTCTTCACAGGCATTTCGTTTTCGAGATCGGTTTCAGCCCAAGGACACTTGTGGCTGCTGGCGGTCAGGTTGGTGACCCTGGGCCCTGCTGGAGGAGGAGTTGTGGGCAAGAGCAGCACCTTCTGGAGCACAGGCCGAACCACAGCAGCTCGGGGCAGGGACGGCATGCAAAAACCTGCTCTCACAAAAGCGAAGGGCAGCGCTGAGACTTGGGGGGGGGGGAAGTTCCCCAAAGGCCAGCTGGAGTGAAGCCAGAGTGGTCGTGCTGTGTGGACATCCCTGCCATCATGGAGTGTGCGTCTTGCTCGTCATTTGTGTCTGCATCTTATCGCTCGTGACCTGTTAAGCCCAATCACTTATCAGGCAATTCTAGTGCGAACGGTAGCTTTGTACTTCATTAACAGGTCCCATTAAATTTAAACCAGCCAAGCCAAACTCGTTGTGTCAAGGAGAGGGGAGAATATCTCCACAACTGTAAGACTTCCTCAGCTTTCTCACCTACTTCAAAGCAGTTCATTCTTTGGGGGTTTGACGATGTTTGCAGAAAATGCGTCTGCCTTTCCTATTCCTCATCACATGTATTGGGTTATTCTTTATATTGCATATCGAGTACTGCTACATTACGTACAAATATCAAAAATAGACTCTGGAAAATGCGTAAGGTCAGCAAACGCCTGGTTCCCTTGGTCACTGCCCGTGATGGGAGATGCATCTATTCACTGCTTGCTATAGCTGCGTATCACAGTGGGAAGAGCCAGACTTCTTGACTTCTATATCTCTGTATCAGTATCCCAGTATGACCAGGCAGCTGAGCTCTGGACCTCTAATTTTAAGCAAGCCAGAGACCTATATATTCATGCAAGGCTGGATTAGGTGTGTTTTTGAGTCTGAAAGTGGCATCAGCTGCCTTTGTAAAACCACGTAAGTATGAGAAGGTGCTTGAATGTGAAACAGTGCGGTGGAACTGAAGGGTGTGTTTGTACATTCAGCGTGCAGGGAGCCTGCTAGGTTTTCAGGCTTGAAACTACAAAAAGCTAAGGTGCCTGTACATAGGTTCCCAGGTAGAATATGAACCTAAATCTTAGAGGCGCTCTCTTGACTTATTGAATCCAATATACATTTTGCCTTATTTGAGCAGGATTGAGCCCTTTAAGGTGTTATTTTCCTCAGAGAGAGGAAGCTGACAAATTTTTATTTTAAAATAGAATAGAAAACAACTTGTTGTATGCAAGACATTGTCAGTTGCCAGAGATGTTTCTGGCATACCGGCAAGAAGTAGTACTTTTAGCAGGAATTGAAAATGTGTTTTTCTCTGCCAGGGGTTGAAGATTATAGCTGGCTGTGATTTCTGTGTCTGAGAGTTCTGAGCTGTGAAGAGAACAGTTCATTCTCAGCCAGCTCTGATATGTGAGAAACCTGGGATCTGGTTTTAGAATATCCCTAAAGGCTTAATTTGCAACACCAAAGTTGCAACACCTTGTGAGCAGTTCAGCAGATACAGCCGGACCTGAATTACGTAGATCATGGTACATGTTAGCTTTTAGCTGCACTGTTCTTAGCAGGAAGACAAAGAAGTTGCTTAGCAGAAACAGGTGACTTGTGTTTGGTTAACCAACACACGTGTATATAATAGTAATTTAATAATGAGTTTTGTGACAGCATGCTTTTCCTTCATGTTGCCTGTCAGCATTCATTCCTGTGTTTCTTAAATCACTAGGTACTTAATACAAGTGGAAAGACTGACTTTTAAATTAACTGGACTTCAAAACAAAGTTACGGAAAGTGCCAGGGACTGATAAGACATCTATGAAACTTAATACACCTCTGCCTTGTTTAAGAAAAACAAAATACACAACCCTGTCACTGTTCTGCTGAGGGCAGAGATTTAAACCCCCTGCTCCATGGGTGTGTAATGAAGATGCAAGTGGCTGGCTGCATATTGAAAAAGTACAGGAAAAGAGAAATGGAGAGGAAGTAGTTACAAATTGTAATCCTGTTAGTAGAAAGCTATAAATTAGGTAATTATTTACTTTTCTCACCTTTCCTGTTTTATAATTTAATAAAAAGAATAGTTTGGGGAGGGAGGAAAGTTGAGGAGAGAAGGGGAATGTCACCATGGCAAAGGAGGGACCTGATTTTACCACCCGTCTTGTCGTTGTGAAGGAATATTTCCCCACGTAAACTATCTGTCTGTGCTAGGGACAGTGTGGTAGAGCTAAGACTAAGCTCAAGCTTGAGAGATGGTTCTCACTCCATCCTTTTGCACATGTGGGGAAACGGGCAGGCAAACTTGTGGTTCTTTTGTGTTGCTTCCTTGCAGTTCCCCTTGTTGCTGTAGTTAAACACATAGCAAGGAAATGGGACGCACACAAAAGTTTCATGGGTTTTTCCTACCATATGCATTGGTAGATTTAGCAGATTTGACGTTGAGGGAGTCGTGTAAGTACAAAGTTGTGCTCGGTCACCATAACTTAAGCATTCTTAACTTAAGCATTGGCTGGAGAAACTGCATCTAGATAACTTGGGGTGAATTGCTTTTGACAGCCATGTGTAATGTAATTTCTGTTTATAATGATACATAGACACTTTGGAGGTGATCTATTATGCCTCTTCTGGGATAGATCAAGTATTGATCCTCGCTGAGGAAGACCTCCTCATTCCTGAGTGCTGCAGGCACCAGAAAGTATCTGATGAGTGGGCTAAGTATTCTTCCCACTGGAAGTCAGAATATATTCTGTTTACACAAAGTTTTAGCAAAATATGAAGATTGTTTGAGATGAAAAACTAACACCCCAAAGCTGCTGGCTATTAAAGGGAGTTCAGTTTGACTTTATTTGCTGCTCCAGCCAAAGGACTAAAAGGAACAGGAGAAGTAAATTGAGATGAAGAAATTACTTTTGTTAGGTCAATATGCTACATTATTCGTTTTTAATTAGGCCATAACAGCGAGTCTGTACCTGTCTTGCACTGATCTTATATTCAAAGATCAGCCAGACTATGCTAATGTAAGGCTTTTAGTATCCTTTCAGGGATACATTTAGCATATTAAAAGCGTACTCTGAGCATTAGCAAGACATACTGTACTGGTGGTTCACAGTCAGCCAGACCTGGAGTTTACTTAGGCCATGGCATGCTTTGTGTCCTGTAAATTATTACTGTGTGTATTTTTTAAATTAAAAGCAGGTCACTGTTTTCCTTACTAATTAAGGCTGGAAGCTTATTCTGCTGTGCCCATCTGCTTTAATGTGCTGCTCAATAAAATCTCTATTCTTAACTGATTTATTCAAAACATGTAGATGCTTCTTACATTCTTTGCGGTCTTTTCCATCAAGGCAGTCATGACTAAGTAATCATAAATGGGTGAGTTTATCATTTAGCCACTGTTAGTGAGAATTTGGACTTTATAGAAATTCAGGCTGAAGGGAATCACTATGTCCACTGGTCTCTAGCTGCTGGGTGTGGAGCCTCTCCCAGTGATTGAGACCAACCATTCAGGATTGCAGCAGGCTGGGAGATCCTCATTCATTCCTCCTCCTTCACTGAAAGTAGGCAAACGTTCTCCTTCCTCTCTGAGTGGCATTCTCCTAGGACTGCCCTGGCTCCTCTGCACTGCAGCAAGGACTCCCATCCTCTTTCCATCCTGCTTCACTGCTGACCTAGAACAGGCCACCTTTGGATAAGCAATGACTAATAACAAACCTGTCTGAAACCAGGAGGAACCTTTGAAAGGATCTCCAGGGAGTGGGAATTATGATATGTAAACAGGAAATATTTCATATCAGAAATGGCAACAAATTTTGTACAGG
The DNA here is from genome assembly GCA_013389945.1 of Fregata magnificens. Lineage (NCBI taxonomy): Eukaryota > Metazoa > Chordata > Aves > Suliformes > Fregatidae > Fregata > Fregata magnificens. The sequence goes on along the minus strand of WAAD01026620.1, from coordinate 102,294 downwards.
TGGATCTCATTGCATTATGTTAACATGTTTCCTACGCACCTGCTCCTGGGGTACCTATTGTGGAGTTTGCTATGAGACCTGGTTTGAGGATAGTAGAGGTACAAGCTTTTGTTATTCACTGACTTCCAGTCCAAATTAGCAAACAGTGAATTTATTTTTCCAAAGGAGTTAGGCAGTTAATGGGAAGAGGTGAAGAAAAGAAATTTGTCTTGTTAGAGAAGTAGCTGGCCACCTGTGCCACCTCATTGTGGTGGTGGTTGTGTGATGACAGCAGATGAGTCACCCAGCCCCATGCACTTCTGCTCCCAGCATCCCTTACTGTTGCTCTTCGTTTCTCTTGTACTACTGGACCCTAACAAGCAGCCACAGCTTCCTGTCCTCCGGAAATGCTTCAGGCCTCTTTGAAGATGCACGTTTCCTTCCCTTTGTGCTTTGCGACATTGTGCGAGAGACTATGCTGCAGGGTTGTTCCAACACCTTTGCTTGTTCACACCTCTGCAGGGGTATTTCAAGAGCCAGCTCAGAACAGGACACTAAAAACTGCAGGCATTTTATAGAATTAAGTAATTTCAAAATTAACACAGCAATTTGCATAAATTACTATGTAATCACTTTAATATTTTTTCAGGCTCCCCAAGGCAATGTTTTAAGGCAAGTTACATAGTAAAAGTGGGATGAAATAAATGAATGTTCATGCACATATGGCAGGATTTTCTAAACCAATCAGTGTTGGTGGTGTACTGGCAGGATTTTGCTTCACTGAAGTCATTGGTGAAAATCTCACTAGATCCCTGCTGAAGACCCTAGCCATATAGTTGGGGATGTATGGGTGCTAGCCCCAGCAAGTCTTGCAAAGTGTGAGCACAGTCTACCAAAGAGTTTGGCTCTAGGACTAGACTCATAGACTTCCATGTTATTATTTGCATATTTTGTTTCAAATGCTCAGGCTCTTAGAGGAATAAGCCCCATTTGACCCCACGGTTTCCAAAGATCATCCCATTATGAAGCCTGAAAAGGATATGTGATTATCTCATCATTACCATCTCCCGCATGAAACAGCCAAGAAAATGTCCATTGATTCATATGTACTGGCAATGGCCTGTCTGCCTTTTGAACGTAGACTTCCATGAAGGAGTTTTGCCTCAGCTCTGCCCATTTGCTGGGCTGGCTGGTAACTTCTCTCATTCAGAACACATGCAGTGTTTCTTGCCTGAATTCCTGTAGCGTAACTTGTCATGTCCAGGATATTTGTCTGCTAGAATGAAGAGCCTTTTCCTATCCAGTGTTTGTTCCCTCTGTTGGTATGTGTGGATTGCCATAATGTCAGTGCTTCGCTCTATTTCAGAAAAGAAAACAGATGGGGATTCAAAAGTCTTTCACTATAAATCGTGATTTCTAATCATTATGGCTCGTTTCTGAACCTTATTCAGTTCATCTTTATTCCCATTTTGTCACCAAAACTGGACACAATGCTCCAAGGTCCTACTGGTGCCAAACACAGCACCTACTCATCAGCCATTTCGGCCGAAGCCCTGACCAGAGAGCCTGCGTTGGGCTCCTGCATTGAGAGCCCAGCATCCTGCAGCCCCCTCTGTGCACAGAGCCCTGCTTCTTCATGCTTTGAGAGCTTTGGCATTATTAAAGTTGTTCATTGAACCATCTTTTAGGTTTTAATGTATGGTAGACTGTTGGTTGTCCAGGTGGGGTTCAGCACTTTGCAGCCTCGTAGTTAATGTTCTCTTTTGGTTAGGAAAAAGTTTAATGTAACTTTGTCAGAAGGGCAAAGGGAATTACTTGCTGGTGTCTCTTTGCGCTTGGTTAGTGCCATGTTTGTCTGCTGTCTCGTTTAAATTGTTGGGGTTTTTTTTTTTGGTGTGACTCAAGAAATGCATCTTGAGCACTGTAAAAAAGTTGCTGTATGCATATTTGTTTTGGAACTGATTTTGCTGTGCATCACAGGAGTTACTGAAGATGATCAAAGTCATACTAAGCGTTAGAGAAGATTACGACAATTACTTCTTTATTTCATATGTCAGTCTCTTATTGTTCTTTGTTCTCACTGTCTCTTTTTAAATCTGTACATTTTCAAAATGGTTTCACCAGTCTGTCACTAAAGATTCAGTTTTTTCAGTGAACCATCAAAGAATCAGTTATTGACTTTCTTTCTGTCTTGGCAGAAGAAGTGCTTACCTTTCAGCTTCTTCCCTGTGTAACAAATCTACTTCATTTTTCCTTTGCTAAAAAGTACTTAAAAGTACTTAAAAGAGTACCAGTTTGGTAGGGCCTACTGTGCAGTAAATTAATTCTGGGCTGAAACTGAGAACACTTTCAACAGGAAAGAAATTGTAAGACTAAGAGATGCACATCTGTGTATGCACTTCTTTTTTACTTTTTTGTTGTTGTTGTTGTTAAAGAATTAAGGCAGGCATGAATTGGTCTCAACATTACAGGTTTATTTCTATTGTAGTTTCAATAGAACTTTCTATAAAATAAACTTCATATACACCCAGACATGCACGCACACACACATATACATGGCATGTACTTTTGTGTATACTTCAAAAGACTCCTACTTTAAGTTTAAAAGTAATCAGTGTAAAAGTGTGAAATGCGTTTCCCTTGCTTATCTTCTCACAAAAGAAATTGGCGCTAGAATCATTATGGGTCAAATTTTTATGATCTTGTTTATGCTGATGATATTTTGCATTGTGAGGATTTGATGGATCTTATGGAAAACAAAGTGCTAGCATGTTTTCTTTACTGATTAGTAGATCTGATTTGAAATCATTGTCATCTGAATTTGTTTTTAAACACAGGTAGTATGTAGGTTTTTTTGGACAAATGCCCATAAAATTTGGGGTATTCCAAAGTAGAGGGAGCTCAAAAAAAAAAAAAAAAAAAAAAAAAAAAAAAAAAGAAAATATCCACAGGAGAGCCACAGAAATAGTACAACTTAGGTAAGTACTTTTGTATGAAATAAGTTTTTGTTCGCAACTGGAGAAGAGAACAGGCTGGGGAGGAAACTTGGGAAAATCATCTACAGATAAAGAATTGGAAGAGGGCTGAAGCATTTCTGTACGTGCTTGATTGGATTCACGTGAACAACTCTGTTTCATAAGGAGTGTTCATACATGCCATAGTCCAAAGCCTGCCAGGAGGAGCATGTATCTCCTGCAGATTTGACATTGTGTGTAGTGCTGCCACAATGTACATATATTTTTAAGGAAACATTAAGTATCTTTCTTCTTTGTGCTTCTTCATCCCCTTGCTCTAGTTCTTTGTGTACCTCACCCTTGTTAATCGGTTAGTTGCCACGTCATGTCTGTGAGCAGACCTGAAAAATGGTATTATCTCTTCTTGTTTGGGTTACTTTTAAATCTCAGATACTAGCTATTGGCAAAATTTATATTTTAACCTCAGAAGAAACAGGATTTAGCTAATTGAGCAATCTCATCTTTTTCTTTATCCCTGAAAGAGTTACCACTTTGGGCAGCATTGAATTCACTGTGAGGTTTCCATATTGGTGAGGTGGCTCCACTGTTGGTGATTTGTGCCGGGGATGTTTTGCCCAAATCCTACCAGCAACCCTCCATTAACATCTAAAGGCACTTTCATTCTTCTTCCAAACAAAATAGAGGAAGTCAGGGAAAATCAGAGAAGTAATTAAAAGAAGACATAGGAAGCAATAGACCTCATCATCATCAAAGCTTTAGTTTATACAATTCTTTAATTTAAAGCTGGCGCTTGTGAAGGTATAACACCAAGGTAATTAAACATGTTTTGTAGTTTGGTCACTTTGCCTGTTATCTTGCTGATTTGGGTGGTATTTTATTAATGATCTCTCAAGGGAAAAGTACTGTAGCTGGGAAATTAATGAAATATTAATAACAACCAAAGCGATGCATATGATTCCACTTTGGAAAAGCCTGACCTGAATGTGCTCTGCACTTACCGTGCTCTGTGAGCAGAAAAGTCAGCACAGAGCGTGTGTGCCCCACACTGCCTTGAGCATGTTGAGCGCGGCATCCCTGGGGGGACTCTTCTGGGTTAGCAAGTAGGAATCCACAGGTAAAGCAGAGTCAGGCATGGGCAAGGGAAGAAGATCTACAAACCCGCTGAGCTGAAAATGGACCTAAAAGAGCACACCAGGCAAGATAAAATCTAAGCGAACAAAATCTCTGTGAATGTCTGGAGGAAAAGAAAAAAGGGACAGAGCTGTAAACATGATTCAAAGAGGTGGAACTGGCAGAGAAGCACATCTTGGTCCTGAGAGGACAGAAGTACCCAAGTTCAGCAGATTCCCCTTCAAGCGCCTTCCCTGATTTTTTAAAAAATCCATCCCCTAGTGCTGTGCAGGTGAACAGTTGCTGTTCTGCAATAAATGCCAAATCCCCCTCCCTTGGTGTGTTTATCACAGTACATCTTTGACTTTGACCTCTTCAGGTAAGTTGAGGTGAAAGCTGTGTCTTGGACATGTTTTCCGTTGGTAACATTAGTTCATTTGCCCTGGTCATGATAAATACATGTTAAGAAACTGCTACATTACTGGAGACTGGAGTAGGCTTGAGGCAGACGTGTAATATAGTAACAGTTAAAACAGCCCAAACAAGGTTTGTGGAACCTGTTAGTTAAAATTTTTGCTAGGCCTCTGGCAAAACAAGAGTTTTAAAGAGTCATTCAACCTTATTAGCTCTGCGAGTGTTCACGTACCTCCACGGACATAAAACACAAACTGTTAAAAAAAAAAACCAGCATTCAGAGGATGGCCCAGATTTTTGAAGAATAACAAGTAGTTTCCAATTCCTCTGAACCCTTCCCCTCTTTCCCTGAGTGTGCAGCATTTTCTTAGTTTAGAAGCTTTTTGATCATTTAGGACATTAACATTGCAGCAGCTTCCGAAGGGATGTGCTCATCAAGGAAACCAATTCAGATAACAAAAAGGCACAATTGTTAGTTGTCTGTATTGTTATGGGAAAAAAAGACCCTGCAAGCTGATCAGAGTCCTTCATAGCTGTTGGCTCCCAGATATCACCTTTCGCCCTCTTCTTCCCACCGTCCCCTTTCCAGCAGCTCTATGAGCAACACCACCATGAAGATGCTTCCTTACCGTATGGTGGTACGTGATAGGAAATGTAACCTTGGTTGTTACAGAGCCATCTTGGGTTCCCTCACGGAAAAACTGTGCTTCCAGCCAGCCAGATGCCTGTAGATGACAGTCTGGGATAAGGAGAGGTCAGAGAGGGAATGAATGTGCATGTTCTGGAGAGTTTTCCCATGCTGAATGGTATAGATAGATCAATAGATACGAAGGTGAAGGGAATCATGCAGCCTAATAGGTTTTCCTTGGGAGATCTGGGCTCAGACCTTACTTCTGACTTGGATAAGTTATGTCTACTGTCCTTACCTTGTTTCCCTATTTGTAAATTAAAATTGTGGTACTCCTCTTTGGATTTTCCTTTTCTTTTTCTTGTGCCCCCATAAGTTTGGGGACAAAGGCTGTCTCTTCCTCAGGGTTCTTACAGTGGCTGAAGCCTTGGATTGCCATGTAATCACAAATAGCCACAAGGTTGAGTTGTTGGGTTTTTCCCATTTTTGACTATGAAGTCACAAAATGAAAGGCATTTTAGCAAAGGATGTATTTGTGCAGGTACTTATGCGCACACAACCATTAACATAGTGAGTAAAGCTGCTGAAAAATAAGGCACTGCCTCTTAATGTCTCTTAGACCCAAGCACACACAGCAGCATTATTGACTAGTGATGTGGAAATGTTCTTTCAAACTAGGCATTCATAATTAAACCGAGATCAAATACCCAGCCTTTACTCTAGTGCTAATGATGTGGAATATCTTCCTTTTCTTGTATTATTTTTTCATGTTTGTCTGGGTGTGCGCGTGTGTGTATTTTTGCAGCAAGCTGGAAACGGATATTTTTAGTCAAGAGGACAATTAATAATTCATTCATGAATAATGATGAAAGTAGCTGATTAAAATGTATGTCTAGCTTCAAAAGGAATAATCTTTAGAAGTTGTAAGTGTTTATAAAGTCCATCTCGCCCCCCATCTTCTCTTCCTAGCCTCTGTGCAACAGCTGTTGTTATTCCCATTCACAGGTATCAGGTAAATAGTCATATTAAGGAATATGATCCAGAGTAATAATGCTTAGTTTTCTGAGGAGGTGGGCAGCTCCCATTGGCTTAACATGGTTGGTGCTCAGCTACCCCAGGCATGGTAGGAAGCTGGACTGCATCTCCTGATGGCAATACAACGTGGAGCTTCAAAGACGGAGCGCCGCAGCTCAAGTGATGGTGTGGTGTGTGTGTAGCACAGAAATCAGAAATGCGCATGGGCATTACATCAGTTTGCAGTCAGAGCTCCCGCGACAAAAGGGCTTACCTGAAGATTTCCTAAAGATGACCTCCATTTATGAAAGTCGTCCTACCAGTGTTTTCAGCTATTCCTGATAGCACACAGGATGTCCTAGGGCGGGGAATGTTAAAGTGCAATGGCAATGACATGTCAGCATCGTGATTCCTCAGGGGGAGTAGCTCCTCTCTTCAGTGCCTTGTGACCATCAAAGTATTATATTGAATGTCCTTGACCAGCAAGCGGGCCTGCAAATGACCCACTGCAGTTATAAGAGGTGGAGACGTGAGAGAAGTCAGCTGCAAACCTTCCTTTAGCCTTGTATCTCTTCGTTTAGTGGGAGTCTGTTGGATTGTGTCCTACCTATGAGTTCCTCAGTGTCTGTTTTTCTCTCCTTTAATCTTTCTTTGGAAGAAAAAAAACCCCTGAAAACACAACACAAGGAGAAAAACTAAGAAGAGGGATCAAAGTCTTTCGTGAACATAGTGTGTGTAAAACCACCTGCAGGGGCAGATTTGTCATGGTACATTTTTTCAAAAATCATTAGCTTGTCATGGCAAAATGGAAAAAGTAATAAAACAGCAGTAAAAACAAGTTAAATTCTGAGCCTGGAGGATCAGCTTGTCTAAAATAAATGACACTTTTTTTAGGGGTCAGCTCTTACTTTCTCCAATCCTGTGCGACCATCGCCCTTTTCCTTTTAGCTTAGACCTTTTCCAGGCCTCAACATTTCTGCAGCATTTTGTATTTGACATGTTGAAGAACAGTCATTATTACCCTTTCCCCTCTGGATGATCTTTTTTTTCATCCTGGTCATGCAGTGGTGGCAGTACGTAAAATTATAGCTAATTCCACTGGCCTAGTCCATTCTGCTACTCTCAGCTAATATCCTCAGCTTGAAAGTACTTGAAAAAGTTCCAGCAAGTTTTTAGGCAAAAGAGTGTTTGCTTGTTAGGTTGTCGAGGCCTCTCCTGTTGTATCATGTCTTCTGAACTGTGAGTCCTTATTTTTTGTTAGTGCAGATATGCTTATTACTCCTTCTGAAACAAAGTCACATTACAAGCACAGTTGGCAATGTTCAACTCCTAATAACTCATCTGTGTTTGCATTCTGAACTAAATGACCTGAAAAATTGTAGGTTAAAATGGAAGGGAGAAGAAGGGGGGGTAGACACATTAGAAAGAAGAGAGGCTCAGGAATGCATTTAGAACTGAGAAATCTTAATTTTCCAGCCCATCTAAAACTGGAAAGCCATTGAAAGTGTAGGACTAGCTGTTCATCTGGTGTAAATAGACATGGTTCAGTGATTATAAGGGAGCTATGCAAATTTATATCTGCTGAGGATGCAGCCTACAATTTAAAAAAAGGCATTTAGAGACCAAAGGGAGAGTAAGAGAGCTGTTTATTTCTCAGTAGCTGTGCCAGGTTCACCTCAGGTCAACAGTGAGCAGAAGGTCAGTGCTCTCTGCTGGTGCCTGCATCTTTACCGCCCCATTCAGCCAAACATCCCCATTAGCATTTGCTCCTGCAGGAAGCCGTCTGCCGACACGTTACTCCGTTTCCAGGCTGACTGGTAGCCAACTGCTGCCGCAAACACCACCTTTTTTGGTAATCTTGGTTGGAAGAACCAGGCAAGTTACCCCTTGGGGTGCTGCCTGTAGGACAGAGGCAACATGGAGGCAGTGGCATCAGTGCCACCTGCCCTACGCTCTTTCCTGCTCCTTAACTGAAGTGTCACATGCTCCATCCTGGCTGGGACTCGTTCCTTCCTGCAGCTCATTAAGAAACTTATGGAAAAAGTGGCATTGAATAGTACTGTAGGCATTTGGCTGGAGTAACACTACCTTAGCTAGTGCCATTACAAGTTAGAATTGCTCTTTTTTATTAATTGGCTTTTTTTTGTAATATAAAAATTTCTGTTGGTGAGAGAGCAGCAAGCAGGTAGTATGATATAATGGCAGAGTTGGTAACAAACTGAGAAGCCCATAGACATTTACACATAGAAAATCTATCAGCACCCTTTAAAAACAAATGTTTTTCTGTTGTTTTGCTAATTTATGCCCCAGGGGTGAAGCTCCAGCATGTACTCTTCCAAGTGTCAGTTCCATGTCCCTTGAAATTCAATTGCAAAACTACCCTTTGCTGCTGAAGGATTAAATGTTACCTCTGCATTTCTGTATTTAGATCCTCTGGTGCAGTGACATCTTTCCTGTGCATTGCACTCTGTGTGTGATGTGACAGGCTGGATGGTATTTGAAAATATATTGTGGTTTTAATGTATTGGGGCCCTCAAGTGCATTAAAAAAGGTTTTGGAAGATCTCAGGAGCAATAGAAATTTGTATGCTGGCCTTTGGGGTTTTGTTAGTTCATATAAAGTGGTTTTCTTTGAACAAGTGGCCTTTTTCTTGTGGTTCCACCACTCAGTGGCAGCTGTCCTGATAACGCAGAGGCAAGGTGAACTCTCTTTGTCTTCAGGCTGAGGAGGCTGCGGAGACCTGAGCTCACCAGGGACCAAAAAGCTAATTTAGAACATGGGTGGTGGTGGTGGTGGTAGTATACACATGTGCACATATATATTTTAAAATGCTGAGATGACATTACCGTGGAGAATGCCCTTTAGCACTGAGGGTGGGAATAAATTTGGCTATTTTGATTCAGGACCTGAAATTCTGAAGCAGACCCTTAACTGATGAAAACACCACTTTACTAAAAGCAGCGGACTAATGTTTGACATCCGTGTTATCCGTTGTTTTTCTGTTCCTAGCTTGATCATTTCTATTCTCTTCTTTCAGTTAGCAGGCCTGGCTTCAATCCTCAGCAACCTCAGCCCCTCTCCTACTCCTTAAGCTAGCTAATCTTAGTCCTCTGCCAATTTTTCAGTAAAGATAGTACTTCTTCAGTTTCCAACTCAGCTCTGTTTCGGCTTTAGCACCTCCTGGCCTGCCGATTAGGCACGTGGACTTTTATTTTCATCTCTTTTTTCTCTCACTAATGAAACCATCTTGGTTGCTGTAATAGTCCAGTGGTCAGATGTGGTTTTGATATCTGTCAGTCCAACAGCTTTCTTAGTTAAAACCGTAACCTGCAATATATTACAGTTTCTCTTACCGTGAGAAATAAAGCATTTGGGGGCGTACCTAAAGAAAGCATGCCCTTATGGTTTAGAGTGTTTAAAGCAAAACTGAAGCATGCTTTGTGCCAAATTAGCTTTGCGTTTCTCCTTCAATCACGCTGCCAGATTTTTCTTTTATTACCTTGAATCGGTTTTCCCTCCCTTCTCAACTTCTCCACCCTTTTTATTTTCACAGCTTTGCTTCTGTACAAGCTTCTATTCAAGCTCAAACTTCCCTTCTATTCAGTGGTGATCCTTAGGTGGCCATAATCTGGAAAATGCTGCTATTGCTTGGCATTCTTTTAATTATTAATATTTCAGTTGTTAATATTCAATAGTAACTCATTATGCGAAGTTTATATCATCCTGAAGAGCCACAGCTTTAGCAGGGTCCAAAGCACCAGAGGTTGCTTCTGAGAAAATAAAAATTTATGATATTTACTGTCAATAAACTTGTAAGATAAAATTGTACCAGCAAGGGAGCAGAAAAGCAGAAAATTGCAGACTAAGATGTGTGAAGAGCTTACAGAGTAGAAGGGCTAGTTAATTATTTATCTTAGATGGGTAGGATGGTGTAAAATCCACAGATAACAGTAATTGGGCTGACTCATTCTGTGTTTGCTTTAACACTTAAAAAGAATAATCTTTTTTTAATCGAAAATTGGACACAAATAAACTGGTTCCATTAGTTTCATGTAAAAGATAGAAAACAAAGAGCGATGAGCTCAGCTGTTTCTTCCAAGGAGGATGCCTGTTTAATTCCTCTACTGGAGATTTAATAGGCATGATTCAGGTCTCACTTGGGCCACCTGTAAATCAAAACATTCCCCAGCCGTCTTGGCAGATGTAAAGCAGGAGGTGAGACCTTGCCTGGTCCCTGTAAAGCAGTCAGCAACCTGCCAAAGAATCAGGAGGTAATTTGGGTAATTGAGAAAAAAAAAGCGTGATATTCGTCAATTCACAGAGACGCTGGGAAAAGACACTATGCTTTTGTCCACTGCGATAAATCTACCAGCCCTAGATTCTTATTATCTGCAAAGGCTGCTTTTGACAAGATTGTGACGTACAGCAACGATCGGTCTGTGGCTCCATATTTGCTGCAATGGGGATCCAAATTGTTTTTTGACAAATCCTTAGGAAGGCTGCCAGAAGCCTTCTGGCACCCACTAACAACCAGTTTATGGTTCCGCACAAATATACAAACTCCTGACAGAGGTTAAATGTACTGCATTAGCAATTGTATTCTATTTTATCATACAACAGGAAGAGTGATGTTGTGATGAATTAGTAATTCGCTTGAGAATAGTTTGAAAATATTGCAAACTTGACAGATGGCAAAAAGATAGCTTAGCAATGTTGCATTATTCCTATTGTGTTTTAATTTTTAACACCTTTACTCATTACATATTAAAAACAAAAGCAGTAGACCAATACTTGGCATGGCTTTTTGTTGCAGCTCTGTCAAATACACAGTTTCTCACCTGGGGAATCCTTACCTTCGTTTCCATACTAGAAATCACAATATTGTCTTTCCAGAACAAATAGTGAATGCAAGCAGGGCATCTCAACTCTACTGATTTCAAAGTGCCAGAAGAACCCAACTACTGCTTGGTTTCTTTATACTCCACATAGTAGCTGAAATGAAAACGTAGAAGGTGGCGCATGAAACCAGTTTGTCTCGTAGCCCATGTTCAGAAAAGGCTTTCCCTACATCTTTTGATGTGGAAGGCTTTGAAGGTGTGCTAGTGGAACAGGGAGTCACGTAACTGTGTGTTTTCATGCAGGATCCCACCACAGAAGAGTACAAAATATGCAAGTCCCATTGCAAACAGCCTTAAGGTAAAGAAAGAAGGAGTGGCTATCAAACTGGCCCTAGTACAACCAGGGACAGAAGGGAGGCTGGGGCACCACTCTCAGCAGCCCGTGGGCTGGCCAGGAATCCTGGTGCAAGTAAGAGCCATTTCAGGGCAACTTCGTCCCTTCGATGAGAGTCAGCTGCCATTGACTCACTCTTGGTCTCTTCTGCCCACAGCTTAGTGCCCAAACTGAGGAGGGGAAAAAGGGCCAGATGGTGTTAAACTATATATCCCAGTGCTGTTTCATTCAAGGCTTTCTCACTTTGTGGGACTCCTCACCTACCTCTACAGTGCAGCTTTTAACATCACAGGCAGAAGAGAGACCTGAGAGAGGATGGTCCAGCCCCCACAACCACCAGTGAACTGCCTTTGAACTCTCTTCATTCACGGGTGTGGAGCTGGACAAGACTCCTAGCCGTTTCCCATTCCTAAAGCTAACAATTTCTATAAGCTATGGCACCATGCCTATCACGTTAGATTTTGAGATCTGTCATTCATCTTTTCCTTGTTCTTTGCACTTAGTCTTGTTTTTGCCAAAGGAAACATTTTCTTTTCTCCCGTCCGTGGCAGTTTTTGCTCTCTTTGCTTCCCTTTTTTAATTCTTTCCTCTTTCCATCATATGAGGCAATGCTAGTAGTCCTTTCCATGTAAAAAAGAAATCCAGAAAAGGAAAAGAAAGCATGTTTTGGTACTTTGTGTTATGCAGCCATGTTCTTCAGGACAAGCATATTTTATCCATTAAGGAAGAGAATAACTTTCTTTTACACTGTGATTCTCAAGCTGCTGTGGGATGATGGAACAAGCAGTTTTCAGTTATGGTAAAATTATCCATGTGGAAAACCAGACTGTTAAATGTTCCAGACAAGATAGCTTTTCAACCCCCTGACCTGGAGACTAGTAAATAACCAGTAATTCTGTGACCACCAGTTGTTTGGCTGAAGGAAAAAAAAAAATACATCAGCCTGTTGCCTTAAAGGGACATTGTGACATGAAGATGTTACCGTTCCCCATGCCAGGGCCTGTCAGTGCCCAAAGTCTGATTAAGATATTCTGTACAATTTGAACTGCAGCTGCTTACCGAGAGACCAAAATAAGTAAAAGCCCCAGCACTGGTGGGAATTTCAGAAGCTACTGAGCTGGTATCTTGGAAGCATCATGGCACAGAGGAGCTGCTGCACCTCCTGAAGCTGTGGCCCCTCAGGCTCAGACTTCATCAGTGCCTGAGTGCAGTGAGCTGAAGCATGGTCAGCGCACAGGGACCTGCTCAGAAATGCCAGGCGTTGCGTGAGGATCGCCCGCAATTACAGCAATAAGACAGGACAGCCTCTGTTCTATCTCCATCCTGGTTTCCCGAAGCTGTCAAGGAAAGGTGGCTTAGCTGAGCCTTGCGGTGAGTGGTGGAGAGCCAGTTGTGGTTTCTGTGCCCCATCTTCCTTTTCAAGTGCTTGATGGTGGAATGGGAGGAAGATTTAGGGGCCTGGAGGGAAAGGAGGTGTGACCTCAGTGTTGCGTTGACAGCCGGAAAACCCCTGTGAGCTGTGGTGGGAAAAAGGAAGGGGTTGCTCTAGGGTGTATTTGATGGGCTCCAGGGAAAAAGGGAGATTTCTTAGCATTTGTGTTTCTTACTCCTTTTTTGTTGTTGTGCATATGCCTTCTTTTCTGAGAGACTGCAGTGATAGGTAAGTCCATTTGTGATGGGAGGTGGTAGTCTGAAGGTGTTTTGGGTAATGGGGGGGTGTTATATGGTTTTCAGAGGAGAATGGCCCCATCTCATTTTCTGCCTGGTGTTTCAGTGAAGAAGCGCTAGAGAATTAATCAGACTTGACTCCTTAGGAGGAGATCTGCTTACACTGCTAACTGCAGGGTGGCTGAAGTTATGTCTGCAGTTTTTTACAGGTCAGTATGAGTTTGCTTTGCTTATGCCTATAGCTGAGTCTGAGCTGTCTCTCTCCAGTAACACCGTGTTGAGTTGTGCATCAGAATACATTAGCCCAAGTCTAGCACTGTGCTAAAGCAGCTATATAGCTTTTAGGGGACTCGGAGCGTGGATAAAGCTTGCTCATCTGTATTGGAGGAGTACCTACTCAGAAAGGTACCTAAACTAGCTCGAAATGAACCAGCTTAGCTACCAAGCACAGCCTAGCTGTTGCAACATAGTAATTTATCCCATTTGAAATGCCTGCATGTGGGACAGCTTGCCAGCTCGCGGTATCCATGAGCTAGTTCCTTCACCACCAGCCCTGGGGAGAAGCGGGTGTTTCTGTGTTACGTTCGAGGACCACGTAACCTTTTCTGATGCTGTGCGACAGAGAAGAAGAATGCTTCTTCTGTACTATGCTGCTCTCCACAGATACATGAGACAGGCATTTGGGGGAGGATTTCAGTTATGTTTTGTTGGGTGTCTTTGAGAGGCTTGGTGGGCCACAGGATAAGGCCTTGCATTGTGCACCCAAAGACTCTGGCTCTGGCCGTCATGTTGCCACTGCCGCTCTCTCCCACTGTGCGATGCCCTTTTACTCCTCTGTGCCTTTGTTTCACCTGCCTTGTCCATCCTCTGTACACGCTGCTCAGGGCAGAGACTGTTCTGCATAACTCTGTGTGCAGGAATCAGGTCTTTATGGAATGCAGAGGAGCTGATTTTATACTATTATTGATAATAAACAACATCACAACATAGCAACAAATTGATTTTTTTAATCATTTCATCTTCTTCCCCTACTGTTGGTTGGGATTATTCTGTCTGTTAACCTTTAAAGCTATGGTACTAATTTGCTTTATTGCTTAAAAACCAACATGAATTTCCCTGAGGCTGTTCCAGAAATCGCTTGCTTTGTTACCAAAGGATGAACAATTCAATGAAGACATCTGGGGGTTTTTTTTACCCAAAGCTGTTCTAAGAAAAGAATATAGAGATGTGTATAAATAACATCTATTGAAGTAGTTCAGAAAGTAGTGCTGCTCCTGTAACAAGCTGTTCATGGTGCTGTGCAACAGTTGTACCATCCCCAAATGCTCACTCCTCCCTAGAAGGGTGTGCGTTGTTCCAGGCACCTCATACAAATCTTTGCACGGAGACTTAAGATTTGTATTTCATTCTGTTTTGTACTATAAACTGAGCAGACCCAAGAAAATTGTGCAGAGGGAGGTTTCCAATGGAAGTACTGGGGCAATTGTTCAATTTAGCGATGGCACATGCAAGCAGACAGACTAATGCTCTCTGTAACTCTCCTCTTCATAGGTTTTCATCACACAGATGAGAAAGACTGACACCACAAGCGTGAAACAAGGAATAATAAATACATTTGTAGACAGCTGGCTGATTTGTGGAACTCATTGCTGCAATACCTGCTGCAGTCAGGAGTGTAGCAGGCTTGAGTAATGGGGCAGCTGTTGGTGTAGGTAATACCAGCTTTCACCATTATAGTGCTCTTCAGAGCATGAAACTGCTGCAACTCCCCACTGGCAGGAATCCATTTTCCTTAAAAACAGACACTTCTTTCAAACACTGTGTAACAACAGAAGAAGGAAGGACATAGAAGAAAACCTAGTCTGAACTGGGTTGACTACTTTTGTGCTCGTATACTTCTCACGCTTTGTGACTATGTTCTTGCTTTTACTTGTGTTTGACCTTCTAAGAGTGCAGCTTTGACTGTGAAGCTAGGTTGTTTTCCAGAGATAGCTGTAGGAGCAGTGTTTTGGGTACAAGCTATTCTTCCTGCCTTTAGATTTTTGTTAAGACGTAGAGTTTTTCTGCCATGAAATACTATCCCGGGTTCACTGAAGGCATGTTGTAATTAGTTCAATTTTTTGACATGATACTTTTAAAATACCTTCTGTGATAGCTCCAGTCTGCAATTGGACCTGCTCAGGTCTGCATTGGTTATGTTGTTCTTCCTTTTGTTCTCACTCATTTTTATGATTTAATTGGAATTCAGCAACGACCCTGACGGAAATGAAGAGAAAGATTCAGGCAGGAGAAAGCAAGGTATGTGAAAATGAAGCACAGTATAAAGGAAGTTTTTGTAAATTGGATGCCATAGAAGGTGAAATCTAAGCAAGTTAGTTTTCCGGGGAGCATCTGATTTCAGTCTTCATCTGCTTACTATACTTAACGAGTACGATTGTCATCAGCACTGAGGCTATTTGGCATGGCCTATTTTGTCTATCATAATACCTCTGACTGGTGTAAACTTGTCTGCCAGGGATATGAGACTGTTGGAGACCAGCTTTCAAGAGCATAGCAGAATCACCCTCCCCGCTTGGACTTTATGGCAAGAACAGCTTGTTGGGTCAGGACCGCTACTATCCTGCATTTCGTGCAGTGATGTTTGTTGGCAGTGAATTAAGCTAACGTGGCTGCTCCTTTTTGGTTTTAAGAACATTTTCCATTTTGCAGGGGCTGAGGATGACTACAGGAGTGGAGGGCAGTGAGCAACAGGGCTGTGGTGTGTGTGAAAGCTGACCTTGTGCACATTCAGATCTCACTGAAATAAGTGTGAAGTGGGCCTGAAGTGCTGCCCAATTGCCTGCTCTGTGGTCATTGTGGAAACACCTATTTAAGGGGTCAGGAAAGTGGAGCAGCTGACCTTTTGATGGACCTTGATTGCCTCCTTATTGATGTTACTGTAAATCAGCAGAGAAGGAAATGGCACAGGCAAAGGTAAAATGAAGCAAAGAGAACTTGCTGCATCTTGTGGGGTTATGCAGGTGAACAGCTAAAGCTGCAGTGTAGGAAACATGCATATTAAAAGCATTAGTATTATCTGTCTCCATGAGACTGGCGGTATAGCAAATTAGGTGCTGGTGCATCACCTCTCACTGAACTCAGCCGAACATTTCCCCTTGCCTTGGCTCTGACATCGAATGCGTTCCTTCGGCCTTTCGTTCTGGTTTATGAGACTGGCCTGAAGCCCCGCTACAGGGGTTTCCATGATGTGAATCTTTGCGTTTGAAGCATTAGCTGTTCCAGGGCATCCTTATCTCCCCTAACAATTTAATGAAGATTTGCAATTGGTTGTGCTATATGAGTGATCCACCAACCTAATCGAAGAGCCCTAATGTGATATTCATGTTTCTGACAGCCTATTTTACATACGGTTTTCAAAAGTCTATAACTTTCTTCAGTTAAATTCATGGAATATTTTAATTTTTTCATTAAAAAAATTAACTATTTTTGCAAGGCAATTTTTTAGAAGCAATAAGTACTTTACTGTGTCTATAAATCAGGAATAGCCCTTTTCATGTGTGACAGTAATAACCTAGCAGCTGAAAAAAAGGTTACAATTTTCATCGTAGGGGAAAGAAGTCAGACTCTCTGAGCTACTGGTTTTAGCTAAGATTGTTTTATGCCTAGTAGGAACCAGTTTATCAAAGAACTCTTTCCATATTTAACAGATTTTATATATGTTATATTTTACATTTATAAATATGCAGGTATATATTTAATACTATTTTTTTTCTGCATTTCACTTACACTGTTACTGATCACCAATACATCTGTGTTGGAAAGCAAGCATTCTCCATCTTCTCTATGTATGATTTCAGCTATGAAAAGAGAAAAGCGTCTTTATTATGCTCCTTGCAGAGCTATTTGCTTGGAGATGTAAGTTCTTTTTCTAATTCAGTGTCATTGCATCTTCTGGAGCAAACAAAAGGGAAAAAAAAGAAAAACAGAAGAGAATTACAGAACAGCAGTAGTTTCTTTAACTGGAAGCAACATACAAATTGTTCCATCTGGCTACATTGACACCTTTTATAGTTTATTGCTCATTTGGAAATGAGAGTCACGATTCCCTTGTGCAGAATGCTCTCATCCTTCTTGACACAAAAGTGGACAAGAAAGCCCAGATCTCCCAGGGCTTCAGGGCAGCTCTGTGCTGGGCTAGCTCCTGCGTGTCCCTTCCCTGCAGCTGGAAGAGAAATGTGCCTGGGAACACCGTGACACAGTGTCCCCACCAAAATTGTCAATGTGGTCAAATCAAAATCTTATGTAGATTGGGGTTGACTTTGATGGATTTCCCTCATTCAATTGAGGGAATTTAATTGTCGTCAACACGTATTTTAAATGAAGAAAATGAATGTCACCCAAAATGACCTTTATTTTTTAATAAGTTTTTGTAGTAGATGAAATGGAAATGCCAGTAATCTTAATTCAGGTTAACAAAACACTTGGTGTCATTATTTGAAAATAATTTATTTCAAAATTGGTCTTCCAGTTGGCACAAAACCTTTAATCGCATTAATGATGTATTTTTGGGAAACTTCTAAAACCTTTTTCAGAAATCTCTATTCCAGTATTCCCAGTTGGTGGTGAGTTACAGTAGACAGCGCAGGAAGTGAAGTGCAGGTTTTCTCAACTGGAAGAGGGTACGTCAGTGTGCATCTGAGAAGTTGAAAATATGACTCTGCAGCTTTTTGAAGGACCTTTTAGGACGCTGATACTCTGTGCCTCAAAAATGGCGGTGGGAGCACTGCTGGTCGGTGGATTGTACGAGGAATGGAAGCAGTTTGGTGAAGTGTGCTCAGACACAGCTATTTCACAGAGATGCCACTCCCTTCCGTGGTGCCAAGCTGAAATATTACAGATACTGGATTGTGACAGCTGTCAGTCAAACTCAGATGAATGTCAGCTGGTAAAATACCATTGTACTTTGCTGCATCTAGCAGTACTGAATTTTGCCCAGCTGTCATATAAGACAGCAAATTTCAGGCATCTAACAACATCACACCTTAATTTTGTAAAGAAACAGTTGGAGGGCAGTGTGCAGAGCTACCGAGGCTTTGCAAGTTATTGCCTGTAGCTTCTGGACCACTGCACAACTCAAATCATAATAGAGTTCTTAATGTATATGCAGGGGGGACCCCACTCATACTCTGCTTTATTTTGTCCAAGCCAGTCATAAAAACACTAACCCAGTCTGTGTCAAAGCACTAAAGAGACAACGTTAATTAGATTAATTTCTGAGCCCTAATTTGCAGATTATCCAAATCATTAAGCCACTGCCATCCCTGGTCTTCTCTGATTGTGCACAGCAAGCTATTGAGTGCTTGAACCTCTTTGTTGATGCACTGAGCATGATAAGAGCTGCTGAAGGTCTGTCAGCTAACATCTGAGAAGCAGTATAGACAGTCTTAAACCATCACCCAGCAACTGAGAACTGCCCCTTCCTTGTAGCAGAAAGGTAGTGCTAGGCGACCTATGTGCTTTGATAAGAAGCAAAACCAGCCTTTTACCTGAAAGCTTTTGGTTGTGCTTGAATGCTGAGGAACTCAATTGCAGGACAGGAAAGCAACTGTATGCGCAGCAGGTTGGGGCTAGCTGTGCTGGAGGCTCTGTGGGAAGCTAATGGTGACAGCCTGCTGGGCATCTGTACGTCCTTCAGTTTTGCCTCTCAGTGGGAGGAGAAAAGAGGTTTCGGGCTTTCGTCGGGTTGTAGACTCTGATAAAAGCAAAGCCTTTCTGGTAGGAGGAATAGGGGGAGAAGTGGGGACAGGAGAGGGAGTGAAGGGGGATGTGTTACTGCCCCTTCCCCAAAACAGCTGATAGCTCAGTGGCCCAGGTGTGATGGTCTGAACATGGGACCACCTCACTCCTTGCTCTGTCCCGGAAGAGAGAGCCAAATCCCCTCACACCCAAGCCTGAGCACGAACGGCTTGTGAAGAAGTTGGCTGAACGGTGTGGGTCTCTCCCTGGGAGCTCCCTCCCGAGTCTGAAATATGCCTGTGCTGAAAGACTTGGTTGAAGCTGCATTTTCACAAAAAGTTTTGGTTTAAACATGTTGGCATTTCCCCAAGAAAAATCCATTGGGTTGGAAAATTTCCAAATAGCTCTGGTGCAAAACAATGTGATTAAATTTCAGAACTCCTTTAAAACTGCAAGATGGGGGGAAATGTTCACAGAGAGGTGCAAGCAGACACATGGGTTTGCTTTGAAAATGGAGTTAAAGAAGGGACTCATTTGACAACTACTTATTAAAGCCATAACTGCAGAATCTCAAATTCTGAAATTAGCCTCCCTGCTTCAGTAGAAATGTCTTTGCTCACTGTCATCTTTGTCTCTTTCTTATGTCTCCACTGGAGCGGTCTTGTGCAGGAATTTCTAACCAGCTCTTCCCACCCCCCCCCATTTTTTGTATATGTTTTGGGCAAAGAGGACTTTAGCTTAGGGATCAGATGATTTACAGAGTGGAAAAACATTGCTTTGTAATAAAAGGAGGATATTGAATAAAACCCAGATTTAATACCCTACCTAACAGACCACCCTGATGAATGTAATTGCATTTTAAGCATTCTGATTGAATTTTTGATCCATATTGCATTGTTTTGCTTGTGAATCTTTTATGGAAAAAAAAAAAGGTGTCTGGAGATTAAAGGATTACCGAGTTCTTAAGAAGCCCAGGCAGCTGCTGAAGCATCTGAATATTCTTGCCTAAATTTGGTGGGAAAGCTATATTAATCTTGTCTATTCTGGCAAGCAATATGTCTTAAGCCAAAATAGCCCAGGGGAAGGGGGACAAGAGAGAAGAGATGTAAGGGACAATTGCTTCTACAGGTGAACAAACTGCAGGGTATTAGCAAGAGCTGGAATGAAACAGTGCTGTAATTGAAAAAAGAGTTCATCTGAAATTATTATGGGGGAGGATGAGGTTTTTTCTTTTTTTCTCTCTCTCAATTTTCTGATGAGGTGGAAAGAGTAAGCAGTAACTTGCATACACTCGGATCATGAGAGTCACTCATTTCTGTTCGCTCGTAGCGGTGAGGAGTGTGGGCAATGTGCTGGAGCCTCTAACTCCTAAAAATAAGGTTCCTGCAGGAGACATGGAGACAGCAACTGTGTTTGCAAAAGGGGTTTCAGCAGTGGAGGTAGGACTCCAACAAGCACGTTCAGAACAGAGAGTAAGTGATGGATTTAGCCAAGGGAAGGGATTAAAGTCATTTAGGCTCAGGGTGTGCCTTTAGGCAAGACAGAGGGCAAGTGGCTCCGCTTTACACATTAAACACACACAGCTATGGGGAGCTGTGAAACTCTGGTACTGACTGGAAACTCATTGTCTATTTCGGCAAAATGCTGTTTATTATTAGGTCCAAATGACCATTGTATGTGCATGTAAAAAAGAAGCAAGTAAACTTAAAGTTGGCTGCACACAGAAGCAGAGTCGTCATCTCCCAAAGACAGCAAAAATCCTACTGCGAAATCAAGGGAGGTCTTTCAGGCTTTAACAGGCTGTCCCAAATCTGTAGCATGTTTTACCAAATGCTGGCTCTCAAAATCTTCTCCTAGCTGAACAAAACCTCAAAGCAAATCTTAAGAAATGACTTCCAGTCTGATCAGGGTACATGATAAGGAAAAGGCAACCTCAGCAGTGCTAATGGGGAATGGCTTTTGGCTAGTGGTTTTTGATTTGTGTGAGCAAGAGATCACCACATGCTGTTGTGGCTGAATTGTGTTAACAAAATAAAGTGGTAATTGTTTTGTTGTTCTGAAATGATACAAACAATAATTATTTCCAGTGTTCCAAAACTGTAAATATAATATTTTATAGGTAGCACCACTTTAAAGTATGCTTAGCATAATTCCTGTGCTAGTCAAAGTTTCACAAACCATTAAAAGTGAGAACAGAACTAAAGAGCTGAACAACAAAAGCAGCATTGGAAAAAAATGCCTAGGGAAAGGGCTTTTTAATTTCTTCTACCTAGTGCTTTTGATTAGACACGCAACATGGGGTTGAGGTGGAGGCCTTTTCTCCAAGTCTAGAGTAGGTGGATGAGGTTTGCTGATATTTCTAAATACCAGTCTTTCCAAATCCATTGCAGGCAGGTAAATCCCCCCAAAGCACTGCAAAGTCCTAAGTGGGTTTGTTCAGGACAAAGAAGCCCCTTAGACATGGGGGCAGGGGTAGAAGTCTGCATTAGACCTAGAGAGTGGTGAAACATTGCAAGGGGAGAACTGATGCCTGCATAAAACCTCTGGCTTGGTTTAAAACCAAGCTGGAGTGAAACATTTTTAGTCTTCTTGCACAGTTCAAGTTAGGCGTAACCTGTAACCAGAGCTGCAGATTCATGTCTGTTCCTCCATTTTTTTCTTTAAAATCCTGTGAGGTGTTTAGGGTTGGATTGAAATTTTGGCTTTTGTGCATAATGGAGACATCTGAAGTAGTCATTCCATATACACTTGACTCTGGGCAAATTCCATATCCCTACACTGTGTTGTTTAGGCTCGTTTGTCATTTTCTGGCAACAGAAGCAGAAAGATAGATAAACCCTGAAAAAAGGGACTGCTTTGGTTGTAATTGGAATCTTAAATGCTGTAATCGTGTGAGAGTCTTGGCTTCTGTGGACTTTCCAAGCCAAGTCTAAGAATTTAAAATGGCTTTCTGTGTGTGCTCTTAGTCTTGAACCAAGCTGAGCCTGTGCTGTGAATGTGTTTCAGGTATCATTCTATCTAACCAGATATGTTCTGTTTGATAAAGTGCACTGGCACTTGGATCCTTTATTTGTTCTTTTATCTATATACAGTAGAAAGTGGTGGATGCCTTTGAAACTGTTCGCAGCAAATGCTGCATCAAATGAAAGGAATAAAAAGGCCTGGCTTGATCTGCCAATCTCATCTGCAGCAGTTATATCCTGGCCTGAGAGCTGCCATCTTCAGTAATCACATTTCTGCCATCTAGGCCTTGTGGATCGACCCTTTTCGGCTCCGTTTGGATATGCAGGGGGTCCAGTTCATGCATTTATGGTGGTCTTTTTTGAGGTTGTTGATGGATGTAAGCAGTCAGCTTAGAAAACTTTGGGCTTCACATGTAAAGGCCAACATTTTTTCATGTTATTTGAGTGGAAAAAATGCCATGGCATCAAGGCAGTGGTAGCACCTGGACAAGCCCTCCTTCTAGCATCCTGCACTGGTCTTTCCTGTGACTGAATGGAGCAAAGTTTTGGAGTTTTTTTGGTTTGGTTTGGTTTGGTTTTTGGTTTGGTTGGGGTTTTTTTGTTTTGGTTTGGTTTGGTTTGGTTTTTTGTTTAAAGAAAAAAAAAGCGGTAGCTTCTTTCTTTTTTTTTCTCCCAATTATACATTCTCCTTCCAACACAGGGGTCAAACTGGTTTTTACTGACCAGTATGCAAAGACAGGGCAGTATGAAGTCAAAGCTCTACAAATCATTGAGAATGCAATTGTGGATAGCCATGGTCCTCTGCTAGGCTTTAATAATTCATACTTGGCTTTGCTTGCATCTGTCGTGGCTTTGCTTGTGATGATAATGCTTATGGAGATGGAGCTTAGCATCTTTTTTTTTTTTTGTTAGACGAAAAAGATCCTTAAGCTCCATGTATTTAAATGAACTCGTATAATTCATAGGAGCTAAAGGATGAACAAATACAGGATCATAATTATTTTTGCCCAGAAAAAAAAATCCATTAATCCTACCATCCCTTCATTGCTAGCGGCAGTCACAAAAGCAAATCACTGAGGTTCTTCGGCAATAATTTTCTAGCAAGCTTTTTGCACTTTCTTGACCTCTTCTCTGCTCTGCTGTGATGGGAAAGAAAGGGCAGAAATAGGAGATAACTGAGAGTGTTGCTCCATGCTGGGAAGTAAGTATGTGTGAACCGAGCTGTCATTGTCATGCGCAGAGCAAAGCCAGCTTAGTGATCCCCCCTGCTTCCGCAGGCTGAGGAGCCAGCCTGCTCTTCAACTTCACTCTGTTTGCAGCAGTTGCATGTAGCAAACAAAATCAGCTAATCCCCTAATTCTGATGGGTCAGATAGGTTTGCTTTTGAAATAGACAATTCCTTCAGCGTCAATTTGCTGGTAATAAGCAATTTATGGTATACAGTGGTCAAATGTTAGAACTGAGCTGTTTTTCTGTTCAAAATAATACCGCAGATCCTACTGCAGATATTAATGCTGTGTGAAATAAACATTAATAAGTTCAAAATGCACGGTTGGCACTGTGACGTATTAAAAATTAAGATTGGCCCAGCTAATGTTCTAATGTTAAACTTTTTCTAAATATAATTAGATGTTTATGTTAAACCAACAAGTAAACCCAGTGTATAATTTGGAGTCACAGATCATTGAAGTCAGTGAATGCATTTTGTTAGTTTCATATGGAAACTTGAAGGCTGGGGGGAACAGCATGGGAAGGGTGCCCAAATAATGCAGTTTTAGAACAGTGTGGGTCTCAAAATGCTTTCTGAAAACAGTCCCCCCCTACTTGTTGCCTGGACCCTATGATTTTATGCAAGTATAAAATGGGGGTATGGTTGTAGCGGTGAAGCCCAGGCAGCAGTTGTGGGGCTCGAGCACAGGAAAGACATGGACCTGTTGGAGCGGGTCCGGAGGAGGGCCACAGAAATGATCAGAGGGTTGGAACTCCTCTCCTGTGAAGAGAGGCTGAGAGAGTTGGTGGTGTTCAGCCTGGAGAAGAGAAGGCTCCATGGAGACCTTATGGCAGCCTTTCAGTACTTAAAGGGGGCTTATAAGAAAGATGGGGACAGACTTTTTAGTAGGGCCTGTTGCGATAGGACAAGGGGTAATGGTTTTAAACTAAAAGAGGGTAGATTTAGACTAGATATAAGGAAGAAATTTTTTTACAATGAGAGTGGAGAAACACTGGAACAGGTTGCCCAGACACGTGGTAAATGCCCCGTCCCTGGAAACATTCAAGGTCAGGTTGGACAGGGCTCTGAGCAACCTGATCTGGCTGAAGATGTCCCTGCTCATTGCAGGGGGGTTGGACTAGATGACCTTTTAAAGGTCCCTTCCAACCCAAACTATTCTATGATTCTATGGTGCTTAGCTTTTGGATTAAAAGAAAAAGGCTTTGTGGTGCAGAAGGAACAAAGCAACATACATCTCAAAGGCTCAAAAACAAGGCAAGAGACAGAATCTGTCTTCAATGAAAAGACAAAAAAGAACAAAGCCAAACCCTTTGAATTTTTGAACTATTCATGGGAGTTTGGGGGCCTTTTTACACTGATAAGTTAAGCTTGGCCTTGCTAACCCTGTTAACGGATATTGTTGCTCCCTGGGCTTATCTTGTTTAGCAGGAAGGGAGGAAATGAAGCAGGCCAGAGGAGAAACTCTGCAGGAGAAGGGAAGGGAGCCACGGCCTCACTGGCAAGGGAGGACGTAGCAATGCCTATCAGTTCTCTGCAGATTTGATGCCTACCTTCAAATGTTGTCTGAAATCTTCAAAACATCAACTTTGCAAAACAACCTTTCTCCGACTTGCCTCCTCCTCAACTATGGCACGCAACGCAGTATTTGTCCTTTTTATGTCTTTTTATGTCACAAATTATGATACAGTTAGGGTGAAAAGAAGGAAGAACATTTAATTACTGGGAAATAATAAATGTCCAGGAACCAGAATATTTTAAGAGGTCTCGGTCGCTGTTTTACAGGAAACTGGTTTGCCTTTGTTGCTTCTATAGATACGATTAATCAGACATCTTACTCATGGGCAGGTTCCTGTTGCTTCTATGATAACTTGCTTCAATACAAAATGTGCTCCTAACAGCTCCAGAAGTAGCATATTTTGGTCTTAAATGTAATTCAGTTTACAGGAAGGATAAAAACCTGCTGCAGGGAGAGGAGGTGTTGGAGCTGAGCCTACATTTTCTGAGGGGCTAGCCTTGATCCCCTAAAAGGGTTCATTGCAAACTGTTGAAAAACAATTACGCGTGGGTAGAAAGTCTTGTATGATTTGCTTCAATTACTATGCTTGAATTGTGATATTGCTGTATACTGTGGGCTGCAGCCCCACTTACCTTGAGCTTGCTTCTTTAAAGGAATGGTTGTAAAAGTGTGATTTTTGAAATTGTTACACCTGGAATATCAGCTGTTCATCATTCAGGATTGAAGCCAGGTTCGCAGAAGATGTCCTTTCTTGTTTAGGCATGTAAATAACAGCTATTCTTTTCAGAAACATTCAGCAAATGTCTGCTGTCGTGAAACAGAAAATATGTCTTTTCAAATGGTTCAACACACTGACCTATTTTAGGCTTCTGTTTTCATAAGGTACTTCCATTTTTGGAGGTCTGAGTTGACATCCCTCAAAGTAGTTTGTTTTTCCGAGAGCATTGCTTATTTTCCCACTAAAAACAGGTCCCTTTCTCAATATGTCAACTTACCCCCTTCCAATATCATTTATCACTTATGAAAATCTCGGCCCAATGGCATAAACAAGAATTCTATGAAACCTTGGCTCTAATTAGGGTATCAAACAATTGGAAAATTTTTGCCTTAAGCTCTTCTGATCACAAAACAGGTTAAGGAAAATAAATTAACCAGACAAATAATAATTAATTTAAATTTGAATAAAGTTCAGGGAAGAAAAAGACATTATTGCTGGTGGCTTTGAAAAGTCCTTTTATGTAATGCACTCCTAACAGTCCCCCTTCTGTTTGGAGATTGAACCTTTCTGAGTGTTGGTTGTGGTGAATAAGGTGTTGCACTTGGTGCATATAACAGTAAGGGATATGAATTATGTACTGTAATAAACACCTTCCTTAAGCCTGCCGCTTGTCTCCCGGCTGTGCAGAGGTACTGTCAGGATTGCCTGGCATTGTAGTGGATAGTTGCCAAAAAGTCATTTGAAGGCCTTGACACAACGTGTAAGAAAAGCTACCTTAGCTGTACATCTATTAGTTTTCTTCGGTTGTTCATTTTGTTATTTGCAAGTACTGATGACTCCAGATAGAACAAAAAGGAACGTGTCACCTGACTTGCTAGTCAGATTTGTACTCTTTTATTTATAGATGGCATGATTCAATGTATTTTGATCTTTTGATGGGTGAGGTTTCATTAATTGGAAGCACTGTTTTGCTTTAGGTTTGCTTCATTTTAAGCTTAAGACAATGGGAAGCTGAGTGCTTCCCATCTCCAGAGCACACCTCTTAGCCAGGCACTACATCTCTTCAGCAAAGAGTATTGAGTCCCCTGGACACTAGAAGTGGCTGGTGGGCTGAGGAAGCATCTGTTACAGTGAGCTAAGTGATCTAATAAGGGTTGCACAGACAAAATCACCATGTCAGCATTACAAATGAAAGCAGCTCTTACATCCCAGATGACTCCTCAAGGCAAGCTGGAGCTGGTCCCCGTGCTTCACTTCTGTACCTTTCTTTCCTCTGCTGTAGCTCGTTACTCCATGTCTGTTCACCATGAACAGGAGAGGAGATTATTCCCGCCCTCTGTATAGGAATGACTTTACTGAGTTTTATCACCATCCGCCTCAATCTTCTTTTCCTTAGACCAAACAACCCCCTTTCTTTCTACCTACCCATGTAGTTCCAGGTGCAGGACAACCTGGGGATCAGGCCCAGCCAGCATGGCTTCATGAAAGCCAGGTCCTGCCTGACCAACCTGATCTCCTTCTATGACCGGGTGACCTGCCTAGTAGATGAGGGCAAGGCTGTGGATGTTGTCTACCTGGACTTTAGTAAGGCCTTTGACACGGTCTCCCACGGCATTCTCCTGGAGAAGCTGGCAGCTCACGGCTTGGATGGGCATACTCTTCGTTGGGTAAAAAACTGGCTGGATGGCCGAGCCCAGAGAGTGGTGGTGAATGGAGTTCAATCCAGTTGGCGGCCGGTCACGAGCGATGTTCCCCAGGGCTCAGTTCCAGGGCTGCTTTTGTTTAACGTCTTCATCAATGATCTGGATGAGGGGATTGAGTGCACCCTCAGCAAGTTTGCA
>WAAD01026620.1:2581-75051 GCA_013389945.1 Fregata magnificens | reverse complement strand
GTCCAGAGAAGGGCAACGAAGCTGGTGAAGGGACTGGAGAACAAGTCTTACGAGGAGCAGCTGAGAGAACTGGGGCTGTTTAGCTTGGAGAAGAGGAGGCTGAGGGGAGACCTTATCGCTCTCTACAACTGCCTGAAAGGAGGTTGTAGTGTAGCGGGTGTTGGACTCTTCTCCCAAGAAACTAGCGATAGGACGAGAGGAAATGGCCTCAAGTTGCATCAGGGGAGGTTTAGATTGGACATTAGGAAGAATGTCTTTACCGAAAGAGTGGTTAGGCATTGGAACAGGCTCCCCAGAGAGGTGGTGGAGTCGTCAACCCTGGAGGCGTTCAAAAAAGGTATAGACGTGGCACTCCAGGGCCTAGTTTAGGAGTCATGGTGGTGTTAGTTGATGGTTGGACTTGATGATCTTAGAGGTCTTTTCCAACCTTAATGATTCTATGATTCTCTGCTCACTTCTCACTTTTTTTCCCTCTGGATTTTCTCCACGGGACCACCTCCTTTTGAAGTGCAGTGCTCAAACTCTGCTAGTGTGTTTGAGCTGCCATCTTGCCAGGGATGAGCAGTATGAAAGGATTATCTCATAAACATTGCAGGCTCTGTGCTGCCTCTCTGCGCACTGCAGTATGGTGTTCGCCTCTTTTTGTGACAAGGTGTCACAGCTGGCTCGTGACAATATCTTAGGGCTGCGAATCAAAATGTTTTCCTGAAGAACTCTTCTCTCTCCTCTTTTCTCATTCATTGTTTGTACAGTGGCTTATTTCTCTCTAAGGATAGTCCCCGGCACTTGTCTCTGTGTATTTTATTCTTTTCAGACCATTTTTTTTATTTGCCAGGACCGTTTGAATTCTAATTTTATTCCCCCGCGTATTTGAGGTCCCTCACAGCTTGACGTTGTGTGAAAACATATGAGCATACATTCCTGTCCATCACCCAGGCCGTAGTTGCAGAGAATCAGACGGGCTCCTCAGCACCACTCTCTGGAGGGCTCCATTTTGACCTCAAGCCAGCGGTAGCTATTCCCTGCACATAGCTGCTCAACCAGCTTTCACCCACCTCCAAGTTTCCCTAAGACCGTCTTTCTCTAGTTTGCTTATGAGAACGTTAGGAAGGACAACCTTATGTTCCATCTCAAATAGAGGAATGTATGTTTTCTAAAAAGATGGTCATGTTTTTTAAAGTTTTGACCATCTGAAATGAGCCAGTAGCTCCGGAGGTGAACACCTCTGTGATGTTTTGCGCTCTCCTGCCAGGCTGGCTGGCAGGAGACAGTGCTCCAGGCACAGCAGCTCTTTCCACAGGTACTTACAGAGAATAGAAATTCTTTAATCAAGGCTGAAGAAAGGAGTGTGTTGGCAGAGCGCCAGTTTGGAATCAGCACTTCTGATCTCCCACAGAGCAGGGGTCCTAATTGAGCTGGTGAGCGTGATTTGACAGACCTAATGCTCCTCAAAATGGGCACACGCTTGGATCTATATGAAAGGGCAAGCTACAGGTGTTAGGAGGCATCTGCGTGAGGAGGGACACGTCAAGCTGACGCCAGGCTTTTCCAAAGGGCTTGTGTTGAGAGCCTTGCGGCACCTCTTCCCACTGCTAGCATAGATCCAGATTACAGCAGCCAGGGCAGCATAAACTCGTTTGTATTTTTCCCAGCAAGGGACATGGTGGCTTCTTCTCCATAGTAAATGTTTTTGTCATAAAGACTTTTTGAAAACAAGGTACGAAATACAAGATGAGAAACTAGCCAACATCACAAGGCCAATAGCATACACCAGAAAATCAAGATGCTGGCTCTGCACTAGAAATGGTACTGTGAGCTTTGTAAACACAGGAGAGCAGGCTATTATTTCATTTAATCCTTGTAAGAAAAGTAGACCATTTTGGTATGTATGGTACGATGCTCCTCTACCGTCTGAGTATAACTCTTAGAAGAAAATGTGTGTAGTTGAAAACATTATGCCTGTGAAATTCCTACTTTTGCAGAGAGTTTGCTTGCTTTGATGGTGAATTATAGTTATCAGTACTGAATTCCTTTAGGTGAATAAAAAAAGTACTTCCCTGCTTTAGACCACATGAGGCTCCAGCACTGCTGAGGGGACATTGTGCTCTACTGTCCAAAGCAGGTCTCTAAATTTACATTGTTCTTTTTCAGTACATTCTGGTTGACAAACACTTACAAATAATGAAATTGTGGTTCTCCAGTCTTATGGCACACGTCTGTATGCTGTGTCCCTTTGCCTCGCTGGCACTGAACTGTATCTCCTGAAATCTGTCTGTTGGTAGCTTTTCATGCTGTGATACCTCCTGGAATGTGGTGTTTCCACAGACACTGTAAGTATCTGCATTGCTGTTGTACACAGGCTGCACCCCTCCTGAGGTTCACTGAATAGATAAATTCAGTTGCACGGCCCAGTATGTTGGACTCAGTGCAGAATCTGCCCCAGCGTGGGCAAAGGTTAAATGCCGAGGGTTATGCTGAGCAGATAGGAAGGAGAGGTGGGCTGTTTTCATTTGGAAGGGTCAGAGTAGCTTAAGAAAATACCAGTCTGTTCCAAGAGCTGTGGATTTTTCTCAACATTGAATCCTGTATGCGAAAAGTGTCTTTTGTCAGCAGCAGGTTAAGGAAAGAAAGTACTTGGGGAGCTGCTGAACAATGAAAAAACTGAAAGCAGGTGATGCAGATCAGCCATTAGCCAGTGTTTGCTGCTTGAAGTGTTTCTGTGCTGTGCCACTGCCATCTAAATGGTTTATTTGCATAGAACACAATGACTCTTTTTTTTTTTTTTTTTTTTTAATCCTTGGACCAGTAATTTCAAGGACTGTGGCATCACGTCCCTGATTTGGGAAGTAGAATGTCCGTTGCTTCTAGCCAGGTGCTGGTGAAGCTGTTTCCACTGAACTTGTAGAGCTGTGCTGGGTGAGATGGTGTAGGAGAGCTGTGCTGGAAAGGTGCCTCTCTTGGATCGGCAGAGTGCTTCCTGAGCCTACAGCATTTGCTGTCTTGCCTTACTCAGTTCTGACTATGATGTTGAAATATGTTTATCTGATGACCAACCTTAATTGCAGGTGCTTTTCCCTTTTGAGGGGCACCCTCTGGGTCTTGCTGATGTGGTCAGAGCTAGGAAAAGTTCTGGCTGTGCAGCCTCCAGCTCTTCTCAGCATCCAGACCTGCTTATCAGCACTGGAGCGGGAGTTACAGATGTTCCTTGTGGATATGCTACCATAGCATGCACAGTATATTTCATGTACACTGCCAGTAAGGCTCTAGTGAGGAATCGGAAGAGAAGGAAAATAGTGGCATCTTTCATTTGGAAGGGACTTTGCTTCCCCTTGCATCTCATAACTCCTCCTTACTATGTAATAATGTTGGTAAATATGGTGAATACTATTAGAGCAGCACACAGATTCCTGAAGCACTAAGCTTTTACTAAAGCAGCAGGTATTGTACTGAGCTACAGCAAACAGACTGTGGTGATTTAGCTTTTGGGTTGGGTTGGGATAGCTTTTCTTTCCTTTAGTTTTTTCATTTTTCGGTTTGTGATTATTGTTGGTTTTCTGAAAAAGCAGCAGAGGATTTTGTGTATACAGCAGCAAAGTTAAAACAATCAAAACAGTAGGATTTAATTACAGGTTGTCAAGTCTATGATGTTATAAATAACACACATATATATGCAATTTTTGTTTCTTAGGCAAACATTCTAGCTGTCTGAAAGTCATTCTTGTATTTTGAAATTCTGTCTTAGCCCAGTGATGGCAAACTTAACAGTTTTTATTTGAAGATTATACCAATCTAGTACTTTTCTTTCCTTTTTTATAGGCATGAAAATAATACTAATAAAAGCATTTTAGATTTACACTGTTAGAAATGTTGGTTCATTTCTTCTGTGAGAACTGTGGAAAAAAAGACAGAAGCATTAATTTCAAACTCTAGCCCCTAGGGTAGTTACAGAATATTGTCTTCGATTAAAGAAGAAAAAGTTCTGAAATTCCCAAGGGGAGTTTCCGTATTTTTGGACTGAATCATTGAAGTGGGATATCAGTCATCATTCTTTAAAAAAAAAACCCCAACAACAACAAAAAAAAAACCAAAACAAAAAAACCACCAACCACAAAAACCAAAAAGCTCAAAACCTTCAACTAAGTAAAAACCCTGCTAAATGTAAAAAAGAGTAGGGAATACTGTAAGCACAATAGTCCTAATTTAAAGCCAACTTTATAAAAAGAATATTTTCTTGTGTATTTTTATTTCATTACCTCTTGCTACAGTGAATAATTCTGCATTTCTCCACTTCTTGTACAAACATCTTCAGAAACCAAACGTTTATGCATACATCAGATCGCAGCCTGCTTTGAGATGGAAATCAGCCTTTGAGAAAAACTGCGAAACGCTGGGTGCCTATTTGGCAGAGGAAGTTAAAGGGGATATTGCTTGTTAACGGAAAGTGCAAGAGGTGCATTATTTCTCATTTTTGGTATTGGGAAAGAGCTATCTCATATGCTGCTTTATGGTAACTTTTTTTTGAAATGTGATGACTGCTTTTTCTCCTTTGATTTTTAAAATTTGATAACCCCTTTATTGAGAGTAAATATGCCTTCAGTTTCTAAAATATCTTGATGTTACACTCTTCATAGGCTGTGCACACAGCTGAGTAATCNTAATCAAATTATTTAAAAAAAAAAAAAAAAAAAAAAAATCAGTGATTTTCCTGTCATGGTAGTTAGCTTTAATCAAAACTTCATAACATTAATGTTATATTAAAAGCAATCACATTTGCCTTCACAGAACGATGTGGGTAGGAATAAACCAGTTTCTTAGGGAACTGAAGAAAGCAAGATCCCTCATGGGGCAAGGAGCCAAGGTGTATATTAGTTGTTTAGCCAATGAGCAAACTTGCAAGCTGATAAGACCACTTAATAATTCTGTTTTAGTGCTGAACCTCTGTTGCACTTGTGGGAGCACCAAGGTCTCGAGACACTGTGGTACTAAAGTCCCTGCACTCAGAGGATTATACAGCACGGAAGATGAAAGATCTTCCCCAGAGCCACTGTGACATGCCCTTCCAGGATGGAAACAATAAATAATTAGTGGGTGTTCTTATATAGATATCGAAGTGCTTCATAAAGAACAGGAGACAGATTTTGTTCCCCACACCCATCACACACACAGTGAAGCATATTTCTTCTTCCAGATCTTCAGTAGCCTGTGGAACAGCCTTTCCACAGCCAGAATGTAAAGGAGCGGTTTATGATTTCAGGTTAAGATAATGTTTTTCGTTCTCCTGGCCCCAGGGAGCAGTCTTACACATTTGACAAAGGGTTTAAAATGGGAGCCTTCCAGGCAGGAGGTCGGTCCGTGCTTCTCTGATGAAGCAGCTGTTATTTTTTTTTATGTACTGGTTTCGGCTGATGGAGGATCTTGTAGTTCATGTCTGTAGCTTCACAGCATCGTCAGGAGTCAGAGGCTTGCTGCTGTCTCCATTGTACCAATGCGTACCAGGACAGGGATGGCTTGCCCAAGGGCGCAGAAAATTTTGTGGCACAGCAAGAAAATTACACCTGGATCTTCTGGGTCCCAGACCTTGCTCCAGCCACCAACACATTCTGCTCTCAGAATTATAGCTCTCCTCTCGTAGCATGATGTCCAAAGTTGCTCAACTACAAGACGAGTAGGAAAGTAAATAAAAAAAAAAAAATCAGAAGAGGCCTAGGAGTCTGTAAACCAAATGCCTGCTGGAAACAACTGGGGTTTAACTCAGGAGATGGGGTTCTCTTTATCAGAAAGATCAGCAAGGGTTTGGCTTTAGCAGATAAAGACCAGGAATGCAGGAAACTTGCATCTATTTGCCCTGTGGGAGATGCTCCATTATATACTTCGTGCTGTACTTTTTCAAAGGCAAGTTAGTTGAACTGGACCACGTAGAGCAATAATTAAGAAGTAAACAGAATAACGTGTGTAGATTTTGGTCTTACCATTTCAAGAAGGCTGTTGTAGAATTACAGTAGGTACAGAGAAAGGCAACTAAAATGATTAGGTGCATGGAGCAGCTGCTTTATAAGGCATGTTGAAAAAATCTGAGACTTCACTTTGGAGAGTTGAAGGCTGTGGTGGGAATATGATTATAGTGTGCAAAATCAGGAAGGTGATGGATAAGTTGGATGTAGAATTGTTGTTCACCAAATCCTGCGATACTAGAGCAAGGAGTGCTTGGTGAAATCAGTAGGAGATTGATTTGTAAGAGATAAAAGAAATAATTACTTTGTGCAGGAGGTGGTGAACACCCGGGACTCACTGCCCTGCGAGGCTGGGGAGACAGGCACTGCCAGTGGGCTCAAAAGTGTTTGGACAAGCTCATGGACGACAGGTCCATAAATGGCTAGGTAGGGACCCGACATCCCCAAAACAACGGCTGTGGGCGGTGGGGGATGCTGGAGGAGAGGCCAGCGTACCTCCTCTCCCTAAGCACCAGCCCTTTTGCCATGCAGAGAGACAGACTGGGCTGGCTGGACCAGCAGGGCATTTCTGGTAATTAATAGACACATTGGCAACCTCCTACAGGTGCCCGATTCATGTTTAATGTTGCAAATATATGCACCACTTTCCAATGTGTTTTCTTTGTGAGGTTGTATCATTTGTTTTACACTGGGAAGGAGACAGAAGATGTTTATGAATTCTGAAAGTTTTCTGATTTTCTGCGTAAATGATTATTCATTCCAGAATTCATCCAGGAAGCATGTTACCCATTAACCTCCTTTGGCAGAAAGGTTCCAGGTACCAAGGCAGGGAGCGGGAGGTACTACCAAGTCTCTCAAGTGACTCCAGCTGTCTCAGGTGACTCCAACTGCAGCTCTGGTTCTTTTAGTGAAAACAGAGGTGAATTTAGTGATAGTGAGAACAAGTTACTCTAAGTTACTAGGACCAAAAAGGCAGCATCATGTTAGGAACTTTTCTTAGCTGCCCTGATAGCTATTTTGGCTTCTTTCCTGGCTTCGGGGATAATGAAGTCATGTAGTAATGTTCTGAAAGTGGTGTCTCCTTGAAAGCTTGAAACCTTGCTGTGTAAAATTGTTGTGTGTTATCTGTAATGAGTGGCTTGAAGTTTACCCACAGTGAACATGCCAAACTTGCCAAAGATGTGAAAGTTTCAGGTAAATATCATGAACAACACCTTCAAAATAAGAATTTATCATAGAGTATTGTCATCTTTTGTCTTAAAGACGATGGGAAGCCCTCTCATGACCTTTCTTGTGAAGATGATGAGGAAAACATTTCTTGGCTTTTTATGCATTGTTAATCAATCTGGCAGTGTGAAAAAGTAGTTGACTCTCTTATAATATGTTTTATTTCAGCCATCTTTGCTAGTTTTGTGCATCTGCTAATATCTTGTTCATCATCATATTCTCTTGTCAAGATTTCAAGGCAGGAGGGAGCTTTCTGACAGCACAAGCTTACTATTGCCTGGGGAAGCTTATTTTTGGTTTCCCAAGATAATATATGGTTTTTATTTAGATTCTGCATATTTTGAGACAAGATCTTAATTGAATTAGTTCTGAAGATGATGAAAATGTAAAACCTGTTCATTTCAGATTTCATACACTCCAGTTTTTTGCAAGATATTTTCAGTACTGAAAGCTAGTAACAAAGAGCAGAAAATACTCTTCTAATTAACTAATATACTTAATACTTCCTTTACAGTAGCCCATTTTAGCAGTTATCTCTTTTTTTCAGTCTCAGCTGGGAACATGTTCTTCTGTTCTTCATTATGCCCTAGAGAATGTTTTTAGCCTAATTGATGGAAGGACGCATCTTTTCAGGGCTTGTCCTATGGACTTTTTTTAGTGCATGAGACATGTCTGAGTGGGACCTTGTTGGCAAAGCTGCAACCGAACCATGTTCAGTGACAATATGTGCCTCTATCAGAACTGAAATGATTTAGTAGAGGAGGCTGTTTCAGCAGAAGTTACTTTGGGGATTTCCTGACTCTCCCAAGACAGGTCTGACGATGCGCTATTTCAGCTTTTCATTTTAAAAATATGTTTTGCTTTGAATATTTTCCTTTGTAATATATATGAAATTTTTCTAAGGGTAAATCAAAAGGAAATATTTACATTTGCTGAAATGAAATGCTTCAAGTAATCTGAGAAAGAAATCTTTTTACCAGAGGAATTTAAATTTTTGACTTTCAACTTAAAAGACAATGAAGTCAGACTTCAGAATTTCAAATCCCCTGAAAACAGGTCTTACAGTCTTCACGTAACATGGTTATGAAACCATTTCCCATGTTTTCTCTCTGTAGCAGCTCTACAGCTGGATTATTTTCTGATCTAAAACAACATGTCTTCACTTAGTGGTTCAGGAAACTAGGCCAGATAATACTGAAGATTTAATCCCAAATCAAAATATCACTCATAGATTTATCTCCACCCTGCAGCATTTCAGTCCTGTGCGGCAGAGATATTTCATTGGCCAAACTAGTTAGTGCAGAAAACAGTATTGGGCAAACAGAATTAACATAGCTATTTTGGCACTGTCTAGATGCAGCAGGATTTGTCAGAAGAGCTTGTAAATACATACTAATGATAAAAATGTCCCAGTCCTTTGGGGCTCTGGTCCTCATACTGCACCACTAAAGTTTGTTGGGGCTTTGGCCAAGCCCATATCTCCTAATGTTTTTAAATCAGGTGAGCCCTGTGTAATTACACAGTGTTGGTAGTAGTAAAACTAACAGAATACCTATATTTCTTGCTGGGATGGCCAGCCTGGGAGTTCCTGGAAATGCCATCGCATAAAATTCCAGCACTGGTTTATTGCTTTGGCCAAATCTTCCGGGAGGTTTGTGTAAACGTCCCTGTTTTCTGTTCCCATGTTGCAGGATTGTAGTGGTTTAACCCGAGCCAGCAACTAAGCACCACACAGCCGTGCAGTCACTCCACCCTGGTGGGATGGGGAGAGAACCGGAAGGGTAGAAGTGAGAAAACTCGTGGGTTGAGATAAAGACAGTTTAATAGGTAAAGCAAAAGCCATGCATGCAAGCAAAGCAAAACAAGGAATTCCTGCACTACTTCCCATTGGCAGGCTGGTGTTCAGCCATCTCCAGCAAAGCAGGGATCTGTCACTTATAATGGTTACTTGGGAAGACAAACGCCATCTCTCCAAACGTTCCCCCTTTCCTTCTTCTTCCCCCAGCTTTATATGCTGAGCATGATGCCATATGGTGTGGGATATCCCTTTGGTCAGTTGGGGTCAGCTGTCCCAGCTGTGTCCCTTCCCAACTTCTTGTGCACCCCGAGCCTACTCACTGGTGAGGTGATGTGAGAAGCAGAAGAGGCTTTGACTCTGTGTAAGCACTGCTCAGCAGTAACTAAAACATCCCTGTGTTATCAATACTGTTTTCAGCACAAATACAAAACATAGCCCTGTACTAGCTACTGTGAAGAAAATTAACTCTATCCCAGCCAAAACCAGCACGAGGATCCAGCAGTCAGTGTTGACCTGTGCCTGGCTGTGTAGATGTCTCTGTTCTTTCACTACAGCTTTACTGTTTTCCCTGTAAAGCACCCAGAAAAGTATGTTGATTTCTTTATTTGTACTGCAGCAGTACCCAGAGAGGTACTACTTACTGAATATTGGTCGATTGCTGATCAATCGCTGGTGAGTGTCTAGCTAATAAATAAAACACTGGTTATCAGCTATGTTTATTTTAAAATTCAGCTGTCCACTACAAATGAGCAAAACTTACTTTACAATTTACCACATGTGGGCAAGCCCAAAAAGAGCAGTAGATCTTGCACTCTGTGCTTTTTTGGTGTTTTTTCATCTCACCTATTTTACACTGCTCTCCATTTATTAGATCTTGCACTGGTTTGGTCTGGTATTTCTGAGAGAGGATCTAGACCTTTGTGCTTCTGGCTAAGCATTTAACCACATGGATGTAGGTATGATTATGCCTTTTTATCAGCTTCTTTTGCTTTTATGTAGTTTGTGTAAGCATTTTTCATTTGCCTACACCATTTCTTGGTTTAGGAGAGACATTCTCTTCTAAGAGAGTTTCAAGTGTCCTACATCCTTTTTTTTTCTTCCCAGTGTTATAATTGATTTCAGGAATTAATCATCTCAAGATGGCTTGTCATTGGAGTGATTTGTTGGATCGGAATGTTCTGTGATATAAAATCAAAAAAGTTAATGAGGAGTTCATCCCAAATGTGCTCCCTTCTGCCATGAGAAGTGAGTATGCAAACTGCATAATAATGGTAAAATCTCCCCTTCCTTTGGGGTCTGCAGCACATGGTGCACCACTGGAGCCTGGGGAGGCCTTGGACAGGCCATCAGATCCAAGCCCGTGTCTCCTAATATTTTGCAGGATTCTGCTAAATTCCACAGGCAGCTAAGAAAAGCATTTTCATATTACCAGGCCTTTGACTTTTACCACAACTGCTCCAACCCACTTTCCTAGAGAAAGCTACAATTGGGCACCATACACACAATACACGGCATTCTCAAGGGATGCTCATCAGCTTTTTTGACTCTTGAGAGGCTGAAAATCTGACACTCCGGACAGACCCTTTCTACCAGCAACCTCAGTCCACCTTAGACTTCACCTTGTTCTTCTTAAACTCTGCAGGGGCAGAGACTACAATGGTACAGCTTTTGCTGTGGTTGGTCCGGGGGCTTATTAGAGCTGAAACTTCCTGCAGCACTAAAATTAGGTATTTGTGATTACTTGACAGGAGCAATCTCTCTGCTGGTTTATTTCTGACACCATGTCATCAAAGCTCTTCTGAAACAATATGCACTCATGTGGGAACAGCAGCGTGTTCTCAATACATGGGCAACAATTCTAGTCCTGACGTGCCATGGTTTTTGTTCTGGCTTGTTATAAGAAACTACAAAGGAAGCAAGCCTGCCATTACAGAAATGGGGTGGCAGCAGGGAATATTACAAAATGCTTCATGTTGGTAGAACTTTTCCAACTCAAAAAGAATCCAAATTTGGAAGGTCTTCAATTTTGCATGAAACACTGGAGGGCTGTGAGTGCCGCAGCAATGAAAGCTTAGCTTGTTTCTTTGCTTTAATTCAGAAAGAAAAAGCCCAGGCACAGGGAACGATCTGTAACTAGAAGTAACAGAATAAACTGGGCACAGAAAAATTTTGGTAGGAAAATTTTTCCAATAATAAAGCCTGCCTAGGCTATGATACAGACTTCAGAAGTGTCAAAAATTCTTTGTCCCAATTTACTTGAAGTTAGCCCAGAGAAAACACTTTGGGAACGGACTGTTAGGTGTGTTTTGCAGGTGGCAGTGTGATGTAATCTCCAACTTCCAAATGGCATTTCTGTGCAACTCTGCGTATGAAGCCTGTGCATGTCCAAAGCAGGAACTTTTCATGTTCAGTCATGAAGAACAGTTAACATTTGTTCTCCAGAAAAGTGTTTTTATGAACCATTAGGTCGACACTTATTTTGCGTAGCCCATTCAATTGTAAAACAAACAGAAATCAAAAGCACTGTTCCAAGCATAGTGTATTGAAAAAAGTAACTGTGTTGAGCACTGCCTCCGATGTCACCAGGTATGGTGTAATGCAGTCCTGAGTCAGAGTCCACTTCCAGAACGAATGCAGGAAACATCCAGCATGAAAGCTGCTTTATTACAAGTATCTCTAAAGGGCAGTTGGCATTTATCCTCATGGAGCATCTTTTTCTTGAGTGGTGACTTGTGAGCTGTCACAGAGAAGGGCAAGTACATTGGAAAGCAAAAATATGTGCTTAAAGGGCAAAGCAAAAGAT
The DNA here is from genome assembly GCA_013389945.1 of Fregata magnificens. Taxonomy (NCBI): domain Eukaryota; kingdom Metazoa; phylum Chordata; class Aves; order Suliformes; family Fregatidae; genus Fregata; species Fregata magnificens. The sequence continues at coordinate 63,272 of WAAD01026620.1, read as the reverse complement.
GTAAGGCTGAATTTGCAAATGCTGTAGATCAGCATGCCTCCATGAACTGAAATGTGATCCTCAGCCGTGCTAAGGCCCCAGCACTGATAAAATAAGGGCATGCAGGTCCTCCTGGTTTCAGAGATCTCTGATTAAAGCTGCGTGTTGATGGCCTCCAGTGGGCCAGGTGGTAGTCAAATCCTAGTGAGCCACAACAGTCATCTCCGCAACCCTTTTATCTGGTGATAACTCTCAGTGGGCATATGGGAAGGTGAAGGGTAGGGCTGCCCTGGGAGTGTTATACCACACGAGGAATCCCTGCAAAAGACGAATCTGGTACAAGATAATAACCTCCACTAGGACAGCCCTGGCAGCCAGAAGTGTTCAAGGGCGGCCTAGACACAGAGCAGAAGGTCTTAAAATAACTCTCTGGGCTTTGCAAACCAAAGTTCATTGCTTCCCAGGCTTGTAGTGTCAAGACCACAAAGTGTCAACTGTAACTGAAGTGCAAAAGCAGACTTTGAGGTTTGGAGAAAGAGTCAATCTGTTATTGATATTTAGCTGTCCCTTTCCAGTTTCACCAATGGTGCCAGCTCTGGGGCATATGGGGAACAAGAAGGTGACAGGGGTCTTTGTTCATTTTACATTGGAAAATGTCACTTTTGAACCAGAGCATAATTTCTGGGAGAAACTTAACATCCCATGACCCTCGGAGGAATAGAAACCTCAATTAGAATCAGTGATATCAAGAGAGGAAATAGAGAATGCAGTATCACATCTTCCAAGTGGCAAAGCACTGATACCAGATGGCTTCAACTCAGTTTTACAAGTACTTACAAGAACATCTGGTTCCTTGAATGCATCAGCTGTTTCACCTCTTTCTGAGCTGCAATAAGTTACTAGTTTCTTGTGTTGCTACCTCTCTTATGCATAGTCATAAACAAAGGATAAAGTCAGTGTGCAAACCATAACTACTTATACCTATGATTAATCAAGAAATTAAAATCTTAGAAGTTACGATCAGCTTTATTTACTTCAGTCAGCTATAACATTAGGAAAATGTTGTACATCACCTATTGATGAAACTTGCCAAGAGGGGCCTCGTTTTGGTGAGGAGGTGAGTTCCTGACTGTACGCACACCCATATTCTTGGCACTGCTGACATTTCAGGAGGCTATTTTAATTGCCTCAGAGTTTAAAATTTAATCTGAATTGTAGAGAGAAAAGGGAAATCCTGTGTGGAAACTACTCTTTGTAGGTTTTGAGTGTTTTCTCACAATCTCATGATCCTGCAGCTCTAACTTCTTTCATTGTTCATCAGTGTGTACTATGAAATGAAAAGAAGAATGCTGAAAAGGGCTGGTGGTGGTAGAAATTGCCTTGTAATGGTTCTTGTCACCAAAAGCTTATTCTTTGTGGCCTTTGCACCCGAAATACCATGGGCAGATTGCTGCTCGTTCTGACTTCTGGACTAGAAACCTCACAAGTCTGCCAAAACCAGTGTTAAGCAAAAAGCCTTATAGTGTCAAATACTATACGTGTAGCTTTCCTGTTTTAAACACGCTGTCTTCAGTGATACTTGGAAACTATTTCAGATCTCCCTGGGCTGAAGTTTTGCTAAGTGAGTGCGTATAAGGGAGAAGGAAAAAATAGGACATTTTATGGGGTTTGAGTTTTGTTTTGTTTTGCTTCACTTTATTACCTAAAAACCTCTGGTCATAAATCAGTACATACAGTGTTTGATCCAGCAGTCTGTAGAAAGTAAGAATCAATGGGAGCTTCATTCTGGAACTGCATCTGAGAAGCACGCAAGGAGAGTCAGCAGCACTTGCATGGTGAGCTGAAAGTACACCGTGTTACTGGCGGGGAAGGAGAAACTAGGTCTTTCATTATTGACTGTATTATTGACTCCAGCATCTGGGATGTGTTTCAGGGACTTCAGATTTTATCTTAGTCTTTTAAAGCTAACATTCTGCATCCATTGAGGAAAAGGCAGCTTCCACAAAACACGGAGCCTGCACACAGCAGTGTTTCTGCACAAGCCAGTAGACCTGTGTGCCTCAGTCATTCGGGGCTCTGCTCCCACTGCTGGAAACATACGGAGCAGAGGGAGGACTTGAGCAACATGGCAAAGCTAGTTGAGTGCCAGGGCTCTTAGCTGGCCTCTGGCAGCAGAGTGATGGCAAGAGAAAAAGCAAATTAGATCAAATAGCTTGTGTGATTCTGCTACATGTCCATATATTTTTGGCAGATGTGATCTGAATGGATCCTTTCCGTTACAATGTGTTGATCATGTAATCTGCCTGGATTACAGGAAGGGGAGGTGTCAGAGTTTGAATCCTGTGGGTTTCCCCTCTCTACATTTATATTGTATAAATGTGGAGTCTTGCAAAGCTCCGAGTGCCTGCACAACTGCCCTTTTCTCTCCCTCTTTGTTTTTGCTAGATAGGGGTTGCTGTTTATGCTTGTGGATATAAATAAACTGAAGAAAAGTGTAACATTTGATTTTAAAGGCTTAGGTGTCGTATTTGGTTTGCACATTTGATAAAAGGCATGGTTTTACATCCTTTCAAAAATATACTTTTAGTGGGGCTTATGAAGTTTTGGGGGTCTTTTATCAGTGGTATTTACTGTTTAAATACAGCGGAGCACTAGATTATTAGTAAAACCACAAATTGATCCAACAATTTATGAAGGTAGCAACACTGGCACGTATAAGTGCGTTTCATCTAGTCCTTTTGTTACAGCAATAGTGACATCTTAAACTGTAGAGGTTTTGACAGAGGTTCCCAAGTACTAGGTGTTTCTTCATTTTGTTGTTATTTCTCCATTTGTTTTTCATGACAACCTCTGGCACTCTGACAGATGCCTTCCGTTTGCTACTCCAGAGAGCAGGCATGCCCCTCGAGAGCTTGGCAAGACAAGAAAGTGGATCTGTGACAGGTGCTAGAGCAAAGGATATCATATCTATACCAAGGTTATCTCTATAATATGAATCCCATATAAGAAGTAAAGCTTTGGAAAAGACCGCTTGCCTGCGTTTACCAAAGATGGGCATTTAAGCCCGTGCCTTAGGCTACTGTCCTAAATAAACTAGTACTTGTGTCTCCTCATGTCATTTTACATCTTCAACAACTTTTAAATTAGATCAAATCCATTTATCTTTTTTTACTTGCTTAGACTTTTTAGAAGAATGATTTTTCATTCTTCTCAGACAGCTGAGTTGGAAATGGACTTTTGAAGGATGATGGTCCTGCCAGTGATGGAGAAATATGAAGTGTCAGGGCCTGATGATATATCTTCCAGTTAGTCTGGCTTTCTCTGTGGAGAGCTGGCAAAAGGCCAGTTGCAATAAGCCCTGAAATATTCCTCAGCGAGAGCCTGCAGCTCCACTGGAGTCCACTGAAAGTTCCCATCCCTGAGAAGAGGCACTGTGATAGTGGGTCACCAGGCGTGGTGTAAAATCCATCAGAAATGAAAATACTGCATGCTTTCATAGATTTGTGAATGTGCTAAGTGGTCAGAAACATTTGAAAACAGAATTTGAAGTCACTGAGGAAAGGGGGCAGTTTCCAGAGAGCTCATTTTGACATATAAATCCATCAGTTCCTTTTCTACCTGCACCAGATCTGAGCGGTTCTGAAATTCTGGTCTGCAAACTGATTGCCACTAAATAGTCAGCAACAGCTTTTAGGGACAGGCAGCTGAAATTTTCTATAGGTTTCACATCCCGTAAACTTGCAAACTCTCTGGGATTTATCATTAACCAAGTTGGCATTTTAATGGAAACTGCTGTTTGCGTAAAGAGATGAAAGTCCCTATAAAATGAACCACATTTAGTAAACAGTATGAGGCACAACTGAAATAAAAACAAATCAACTCTTTTGTGGTGTAATAACATGCTACCTAGACCCTTTCTAGGTTTTTCTCCTTGATTATAGGCGTTATCTGCTTCATTAATTTAAGTACTGTTATTGTATCAATCAAGTACTTTGCCAATTTCTAATTGCCAGGCTGGGAGCTGAGTCACTAAGTTATCTTGGCTAAGAAACAGTTCAGGAATGACAGTTATTTGGGTATTAATTTGTTTTCCTAAAGGCCTTGATTATCTTAAAATTGACATGAGTTTCTGGTATTTTTATTTGCCTCGGTGCATTTTATTGGCCTTTAAATGGGTCACTCCATTTATTGGCCTTCAAGTCCATTTTGTGCTAATAAGTAATATATTAATAATATATACAAGCACTGATAAATTTCAGTAAATAAAAACTTCAGTGGTGGTAGAAATATTTTCACGTGACCCAGGATTATTTTATATTTGTTTCAAATCAAAATACTATAAAGAACATTTGAAATGGTAAGAGGGTATGTTCCTCAGCTGTGCAAATAGGCATGAGACTCGGTGGATCGAGAATACAGAAAGACCTGTACTTGATGTAACTGCAGCTTGGAGTAGTTTGCAGCCAGGTTGATGCCCTGTTGGTGTATCACTGTAAAACTTTTTTTGTTTTTTTTTAACATGGTTTTATCTTTCAGTCAATAGGAACACAATAGATATTTTTGCTGATCAGGTTTAGCTAGGAGGTGCCGATAAAACCATTGCAGTGGAGTTAAATCTAGTTGTTATTTGAAGGGCATGGTGGCTGGTTGTGCTGATCATGGCATTCACTTCTGGTCCTTGGTGGAGTGATTGAAACTTCCATATGCCGAAATAGATAGTGAGAGACATTTCAAGTCATCCACGGGGATTTTTCTGGTTTAAAGTGATACGCAAGCTTTTTTATGTGAGTATCTGAGACGTTCTGGGTTTCTCTTGAGCAGGAATTTACTTGAGCAAACAATCACAGCAAATAAATGAAAACATTTGGGAGCTACAGTAAAACATGTTTGCAGTCCTTGAGAAATCTCATGTGCATGGAGAATGAAGAAACTCTAAGCCTAAGAGGTAATTTTTCATGCAAGAGAATGGGTTAGGTTCATTATAAGTTTCATCTCTTACATGTTACCACTGTTCAGTACCACACAAAAGCCATACTCAGTCCTAAATATTTACTGTAATAATTTGTATAATTAGGCCAGGCTTTGGTTTTTACTGTTGCTAGTACAATACCATTTAAGAACTCTGAATAGATTTTATTTAGAAAGGCGCTGACACATACACAGGGGTTGTTTAGCAATTCATTAAGTTGTAAACACAAGGTTAATTACACAATGAATCAACAAACAAACAGAAACTTCTGAAGTCGGTACATCCTTCCTCAAATATATAGCAAGGTTAAAAGTTAAAGACTCCTCTCTTTCTTACATATTTTTCAAGCAGTGAGAGAAGAGCACAGAAGAAATGCATCTTAACATCCCATCCAGTTTCTGCCGGACCTCCTGTCTAGCCCAACAGGCTCTTCCGAAGAGCCCGGTGATATATTCATCCTGAACAAGCGCTCATCGTACCCCTTAGCAACGGGAAGCACATGAAAGCTCTCAGGGCAGGTTTGCACTATTTCTCTTCAGGGTTTCTTTTTAGTTCAGGGTCTTGCTTGCTCAGGCAAAGAGCACTGGTTATTTAATGAACAGTTCAAAATTATTGGAAAAATTTCTGAGGTAAAGAACAGCATGTTTTTGGTATCCCTTATGTATAGAGTGCTATCTACTCCAACTTCTCTGCATCCAGGATACTTGCATTGAATTAATTTTGGAGATAGGTATTACTGGAATAATAATAACATAGTGTAGGGAATTCATCCTTGAATTTGCCTGTATGGAATATTGTTCTGTATTTTGTGGAATAATGACACATGCCGCTGATAAGCAAAACTTTCCTACATCAGTGGGATCTTGTTTTATCATTTTCTGATAGGCACAGTCAATTTGTGTATCCGTGTTCATAGCTGATTGATAGCCTACTATAACAGCTATACCAAGGGAAATGCTTTTGCCTGTGGTGGCTTCTTCTTTATTGGATTTTTAAGTTACAAATTTAATAAATCTCAGTTTTAATTAACAAAGTAAATATAAAACTGAGTTATGGGTTTAAAGGGAAAATGTACAGGAACCCCATGACTGAACAGAAGATCTGAATTTTTTTTTTCCAGCCTTGAGACATATTTAGTCTCCTGTTTATTCTTGTCTGGCAAGAAACATTTCATATGCTAGAAAAGGTTAATTATTCCTGAAAAGGAATCAAAATCACCAAAGAAAAAAATTGCTAAATTTGTAATTATAGGTGGTTGTTTCATCATCATAAGGTTATTTTCCTGTGTATTTGATGTGTGGTCATATTCTCCTTCTGCCTTCTTGTAAATGAGTGCGGTGAGTACCTTTATGGTTTTTTCTTAGCTGAGATTTCTTTAAGGCGCCTCCAAGTACCTATGTGCCATATGGTAGGTTTAATTTACAGTATGGGTGCTACTGTGCCCTGTTGGCACTGCCCTTTTGAAGGATGCGAGTTCAAGTCTCAACAGGGCACGCTGAGAGTTAGATGCAGGTAAGAGCTGCCAGGACTTCTGACTTCTGTCTGCTCTGCCAGAGAGGTAAAATAGAGGATTTGGCTCCTGAGTAAGACACGGTTACCAATATACCGTGTGGTACAGGGAGAGTGGGCAGCATCCAGGAGAGTTCAGCCTGCTGCAGTGTTCGTGTCCAGTATGGCACACGCTGCACTTGGGAGAAGCAGCTGGTGTTAGCGGTTGCATTTCTCTGTGGAACCAGCTATCATCTCCATGTCAGATTTAGGCAACTGTGAACAGAAACTTCAGGTTCAAACTTGTTTGGACTTAAATCACCTCTTCCATAACCCAGATAGCAGGTGAAGAAGAGCAAGTGCAAGAGGGGCATCAGCACCCGTGGCAGCAGCCGTCAGGTCCTGACAATGCTGACAGCATACTCTTAGAGCTCCTCGGAGCTATATTTTGCATCCCAGACCAGTAAATGTGTGAATCCGGAGATCTCAGAGTGCCTGCTGGAGCCCTGAGTACTTTGTCCCTCTTGTGACAAGTGCTGGCAGGCAGTCAAGGACATTTTCTCCTCTGTTCACATTACGGGAAGGAGCAAGGCTTGAGCTAGCTGAGGCTAACTGATGTTCACGCAGGTGGAGTGCTTTGCAGAGCTTGAGGAGGGAGATGAGCCTGAGGTGAGCTTGCTTATCCAAATTCTTGCTCTGGCCCAAGTCTTCCTTCCCCAGCTGTTCAGCCTACACCCTCAGAGACAGTCTCACACAAGGCAAATTCATAGGAGAGATGGATGCAGTGGAGGTGTTGCCCTTCCCCTCTTGCACATCCTCAGCTGGGATCTGCTTTGGTTGCAACCTGTGCAGTGCTGCCGTGCTAGGGCTGAGCACCGAGCCCCATTGTAAAGAATGTGCTTCCTCTTGTCAAACCACGGTGTTTCCTTGGGAAAGGGAGAGGAGGAATATTGTTTGTTGTTTGCAAAAATTCCTTCTACTATTCTTAGCAATCCTAAGCTCCCCTGGAAAGCACCTGGCAGCTTTTGAGTGAAAAACAACCAAACATCTAAAAACTGCAGACCAGAGTTGGCAACACACATGCACCCCACGCAGTGCCCCAGTGGGAGTTTTGCTGAACCATTGAGTTGGTATTAAGTTAGAAGGATGCTGAGACAGGAGACCGACACAGTCAGTAGTGGGAAAATTTTGCTTGCAAAAAACCCAGTGCTTTAAAAACCAAAAAAAAAAAAGCCCCAAACCTATAATTAAGCCCATAATTACCAATATGGTTTTAAGCGGATGTTGGTCCAATTCATCTGAGAGTATTAGCTCTTTCCAAAATGCACATACACCAGCAGTGTCATTTCCAGTGATCACTCAGACATGCCTCTGCCTCTGTGCATGGTACTTCTTGCTCTGGTACATCATGAGAGGTTTGTACGTGTTACATGCTTTAGGAATTTCCACTCTTTCTATGTGCAAGGAGATGGTTTTGCTCATTGCCAGGCTGTGATTTGTGCTAATGGTACCGCCCGGAAGACCAAGGTCGAATTTTATGCCATGCCTCTTGGACCCTTTTTTACCTCCTTCCTCCTTCCTGGGTTAGCCCAGAGGCAGAGGGGCTGGAGGCAGTCCTGCAAACTGCTGCGCGATGGGGTTATGCTGTCCGGCCTGTCAGTGGGGGTGGCCAGCCATGCTGCATCACTGTGATGCACCCTAGGCTTGGCTCCTGGTGGGATTTCTCCGCAGGTGCTTGTGTCTGCAGAGATGGTGGGTGCTCAGGCGGTTGTTTGCTTGTCCCTTGCTAGTGATATGTAGATGTTTCCATCTTAAACATGGGTCATTCACAGGACCCTTTTCTAAGAATTTAATTCTAAAATGGTGTAAAACAGGAGAAAAAGGGAAGGGCAAGATCCTTGTGTATGTTAAAAAATGAAAGCTAGTGATTAACAGGCTTAAAATTCTGGAATAGATTTTGCTCACACCACAGTGCTCAGCCTAACTGCCCTTTCCCATCCCTTCCCTGTGAAGCACTCTGTGGAGTTACCCGCCTTTGCTCTGTCCTCTTGTCTGACGTGCTCTGCAGCACCAGGATTCCCCAAATTACCATAGGGCCCCTCACCCTGCAGGAGTGGGAATCTTCATTGGAGCTTGCAATGGGAAAATGACAGCCTTTAATAGGGTAGGTGAGACATTGGTGATGCCATTTAACAAACTCCCTCTCTTCTCTATGGGCGCAGACCACAGAGACATCTTCTGTGGCTCAGAGAACAGGCAGAAATGTGCAGGATGACACAGGGGAGGGTGCTTTGGCAGCAGCTCCTGTGTGGGTGCCACGTGCTCTGTGGCAGGGGCTGCAGTAGGGCAGGGGGAGGAAGGTGGTGGTGTGGCAGGGGGAGGAAGGCTGCTTCCCTGCAGCGCTCTGGGACCAACATGGCTCTGGCTGAGAGCCCCCGGTGCTGTGCCCATGTGCTTTTGGAGGGCAGGGTGGGTCAGGCAGGGAGGCTGTGAGCAAGCTGCAAAGCCAGGAGGACACCCTGGAGAAGAGCAGGGGGCTGGCATACAGGGAGATTTGGATGGAAAGGAGATTTTCCTACGAATGTAGGTGCATTCGGTTTGCGTGGCAAGGTTTTAGTAACGAGGGGGCTACAGGGGTGGCTTCTGTGAGAAGCTCCTAGAAGCTTCCCCCATGTCCAATAGAGCCAATGCCAGCTGGTTCCAAGATGGACCCGCTGCTGACCAAGGCCAAGACCATCGGCGACGGTGGTAGTGCCTCTGTGATAACATATTTAAGAAGAGGGAACAAAAACACCCTGTGCAATTGCAGCCGGAGAGGGGAGTGAGAATATGTGAGAGGAACAACTCTGCAGGCACCAAGGTCAGGGAAGAAGGAGGGGGAGGAGGTGCTCCAGGTGCAGGAGCAGAGATTCCCCTGCAGCAGCCCATGGTGAAGACCATGGTGAGGCAGGCTGTGCCCCTGCAGCCCATGGAGGTTAATGGTGGAGCAAATATCCAGCTGCAGCCCGTGGAGGACCCCATGCCAGAGCAGGTGGATGCCCGAAGGAGGTTGTGACCCCGTGGGAGGGAAGCCCATGCTGGAGCAGGCTCCTGGCAGGACCTGTGGAACCATGGAGAGAGGACCCCACGCTGGAGCAGGTTTGCTGGCAGGACTTGTGACCCTGTGGGGGACCCATGCTGGAGCAGTTTGTGAAGAACTGTAGCCCGTGGGAAGGACCCACGTTGGAGAAGTTTGTGGAGGACTGTCTCCTGTGGGAGGGGCCCCACGCTGGAGCAGGGGAAGAGTGTGAGGAGTCCTCCCCCTGAGGAGGGAGGAGCGGCAGAAACAACATGTGATGAGCTGACCACAACCCCCATTCCCCATCCCCCTGTGCCGCTGGCGGGGAGGAGGTAGAGAATAATTGGGAGTGAAGTTAAGCCCGGGAAGAAGGGAGGGGTGGGAGAAAGGTGTTTTAAGACTTGGTTTTATTTCTCATCACCCTACTCTGATTTGACTGTTAATAAATTAAGCTACTTTCCCCAAGCCGAGTCTCTTTTGCCCGTGACGGTAACTGCTGAATGATCTCTCCCTGTCCTTATCTCGACCCATGAGCCTTTCGTTATATCTTCTCTGCCCTGTCCTGCTGAGGAGGGGAGTGATAGAGCGGCTTTGGTGGGCACCTGGCGTTCAGCCAGCGTCAACCCACCACAGTAGGGAGACTCCAGGGTGCAGCTTGTTGTAGTCAACAAAGTTTGTCAGACCTATAGAGGTGGACTGAAAGAGGAGGCCTTCTTCATTAGGAGACAGCCTCTAATGAGGTGTGGGGGGGATGGTTTGGGAGCCATTTTATTTTCCTCTCCTGTCACTGTGTCTGTGGAATTGGTTAGTTGCTCTGAGCACCTGCCCAGGCACTCGGCTTGCAGGGAGCTGTGTCTGGGAGACTGGCTAGTAAATTTGACAGGCTTTTTATTGTCTTCATTTTCATTTAAACATTTACATCACATCTCATTACCTTCTCTTGGCTGTAATTAGAAATCCTGTGGAATTAAGAACTATTAAATTCATTGAGATTTCAGCCTTGGGAATTTGCCCAGAGGCACACAGCTTACAGGCCTTCACCAGGCTTGACTTCCCTGGAGTTGTCTCCATCTCCCCTGCTTCATCCAAGACTTTGTAAAAAGAAACTATCTTTTCAATTTTGCTAATTAATTGCATTTGCCAACCAACAGATATTTTGTAGCCTTTGAAGACCAGGAATAGCCAGGTATAGAACTTCTGTAGCCTTACACTGACTGCCTGTGCAATTTGAGCAAGAACTTGTGAACCTCAAGAGAAAGACAAGCTGTTAAAGCCAAATAAGGAGTTATATTAACTCAGAAGAATATGGTTTTCCCCCTATATTAGATTGGATGAATATTCCCATTCCTTTATCAACATTTATTCAGTTCTGGGGCACAGCATTCAGTGGACTGAGAGAGAAATTATCATTCAGGATCTCTCTTTTGTTTATTTATTTATTTATAAACTGTGTCCAAGATGTGTCAGCCTTAAAAGGCTGCGGTAAGAGAAGCCAAAAAGCTAACCACAGGCAATGCAGGGGCAGAGATTCAGGCTTGAACTCTACCGAGCCAAGCCCTGAAGCCGGGAAAACAGCTGCTTTGTTTCACTCTCAGCGACTCTGTTTGCAGCCCATGGTCTGTTTGTGTGCTCTCCCTTTCTTGTGTAGAGGTTTTTGGGAAGCTCTATGGCAAAAAATTACTAAGACTTGATCTTAATAGTAAGGATAGCAGTTAGTACTACAGAATTGGTGGGTCTGAGCACTTACTCTTCCCTCCTGTTGTCTACATTATTAGAAATGATCTCACTGAAATAAATACCATCAATCAGTGCCAGCTGCAGTTTAGCTAAAGTGTAGACAAGGACAAAGTGTGCGCTTTTGCTGCCTGCAGACAGAAGCTGTTTGGACTAGTTTAACTGCAGAGCGGTAAAATGCTGGAAGCAAACTGATCCTTTTTCCAGGAACAAAGTGTATTCTGCTATCAAATATGACAAGGAAAGCAACCCTTGTACCTGCCAAGGTTGCATGGTGTTGTGGTTTAACCCGGCAGGCAGCTAAACACCACACAGCCCATGATACATGGGTACAGAGCAGAAACGAGTTAGAAAAGGGACTGTCCACCATGTGACAAGCCACTACTGGGAGCAGAGTATGTCCTCTATTAATGGAGGCATAGGTCTCACTGCAGTTTTGCTTTCATGTCACTCTGGGCAACAGCGTCACTCTTGATCTACTGCATCGCAACTGAGAGCAGCTTGGGTTCAACGCAATTCATCTGCTGGGAAAAGAAAGAGGTGTGTTGGGAGAATGTTTGCAACCATGTTGGTTACAATCAAAATATTGATGGAAAGAAAGAAGGGGATGTTTTCGTTGTGGCTTTTGAGAAGCTAGATGTGTAGGATAAGGTGTTTATAAAATCAGGATTGGCGGGAGATGAGGAGGGCTTATATTTAAGAGCGGGCAGAAGAACTGGAGAACACTTGAGGAGAGAGATGGTAGTCTTAAAAAAGTCAATGAACTAACCCTGAATTATCCGTGGTGCTTAGGACCTTGTCACCCATTGCTTTAGCTCCCACTATCCAAAGTGGTTATTTTGGCATGAATTCGCATATGCTTATTTGCCTCACCTAAGCATCTGGTTTGAGGTTAATAGTTTAAGGAAAACTGGCCTGAATTCTGACATTTTTTATGTAACAGCCGCATTTTAGTTGTTGCCACTGTTTCACTATTACCTTATAATAGATGCACAGAACACAAGCATAATTAAGGTCAAAAAGGATGTGGTCAAACATGATGATCACAGAAGGCATGGGAGTTTTGGGGAGGGAGAACAGTTAGCAGGAACATGTCAGCTGTGTTTCCACTGGGTCAGCGGCTCAGCAGCATGGACAGGTTCCCTGACATCCCGTCAGACTTGAAACCTGGATTAAGTGTGCATGCAAAAGCAAGAAGCAGGACTGACGGTGACTTCTTAGCAATTATAGAAGTAAAAGGGGAAAAAATGTCAGTTGGGATACTGGAGGCTCAGACCTTATCAAACTCATTAACTTACAAAGAAGGGCTTACTGATTGCTGTAATTAACATGTATGTTCCTCAGTTTACAGGCCTTCTTTTGGCTATCTGGCTGTTCCCAGCCACAGTGCTGGGAGGGCAAGCACAATCCAAGGTCCTTACAGCTCGTAGGAGCCAAAGAGTCATCGCTTCACAGTCCTCTGTGCGGGAGGAGGATTTTCAGCATGTCATTTGCACAGTTTCAGTACAGGGGAGCCAGGGAAAGGCACAGGTACTTCCCACCTCAGACAAATTTCAATTAAAATTAATCTTCGAAGAGTCGACACTGTATCTCAGGAGAGGTTAACAATGTGGCATAGAAATGTGAGAACGTACTTGAACAGATCCCATATAGAAATTTTAAGCTCAGTGGACACAGACTCCTCTTTCAAGCCCAGAAAAAAGATTAGTTAGGTTATGCAATTGCTGGAGCTGGCATAAAACCAGCTGCATGCCAATTACCAGCCCGTATGCAAATGCTTGTACTGAAACACAGGATGCAGCTGGACGTGGGTCTGGGCACCCTTCCAGGATTATTCCCAGCCACATTATGACAGCTTTGGAAGAGAAGGGCTCTATGGAGCCAGTAATTTTTTACAGCCTTTCAGAAAATGGAGGAAATTACCACTACATCCAGATCTTAACTATTTTTTTCAAAGGGAGAAAGAATTTCTGCATGTTGATGCCAATCAGGATGTACTTGAGGCACTTACGCTCCAAGACAGAAGGCCATCGGTCTGTTTGCCAAGTGCATGGCCTGAGTGCCAGATGTGCTTGGGATGGAAAGCAGGCTTCTTGAATTTGTCAGTGGTTGTATGAAAAGAATTGAAAAATATACCACCAGATAATGCCAGAGCTGAAGCTCCTGGGGATGCTGCAGGGAAACCCTGCTGCATTCAGATGCCCCTGGCCCTGCTGAGGTTTCTGTTCCTGCTGCTGCTTGACTTCCACATGAAAAGCCTTCTTGGAGAGGGTGCAGCAGCAATGGCAGACAAACTGCCATGCAACATTTACTCACAAGATGCCTCCTATAAAGAGCTGATGCCAGGAGAACAGGGACACAGTAGTCTCCCAGTTACATATCTCAGCAGATGGAAAAGATAGATTGAGAGCTGCCACCAGCAGACATGAAACATTACAGATTTTATCAAAACATTATATAGCAAATGTCCTGACAAGGAGAGGCATTTAAAATGCTTGCGTCTGTCTTGGCAACACAGAATTGAATCAGTCAAAGTATGTAGCCTCATCTTGGGTGGAGAAATGATATGAACATCCTGTGAGGAGAGGACTTTGTAAAAAGTTGGGGGCAAAAAATAGAAATAAGTACTCTCAGTGCCATTTCTCAGATTTGGCCCATATAGACGATAAGGTAAGGTAGTCTTCAGTGGAGAGCTGGTTTCCTTAGGGGTTCAGTTTGGCTCAATGGACCGCATACCGATTAGGTGGCTCCAAGCACCAGCTTCTACTTTTTCTGGCCTGGAATAACATGCTCTCCACTGCTGCACCATGTTTCTTCAGACTCCCTTGATTGTTGGCTGCCTGCCCGCCCTTGAGATCAGAGAAGGAAGGAGGTGGGAATAGTCCCTGTTGGAGCAGTGGGACAGTAAGGTTTAGGTCCCAGTATCTTAAACCAGGACTCTGAACTAGCAGAACAGCTGGTCATAGGTGAAAGAGGATGGTTGAAGAATCAGTCTGCAGTCTTACCCCCAGGAAGCCTTGACTGGTGGTTCTCTGTAGAGTTTGTGGGTGAATTTGCAGCCAGTGGAAACGTCCTGGGGGCACTAGGAAACTGCTGGAAACCACTCATGTTGTAGGGCTGGCAAATAAACATAATAAACATACTGCCCCTCAGGAGCAGACACCATTCATCTGGAGAAATGCTTCAATCACAGCAAAAGTTCTATAGAAGTTATGAGGAAAAATGAATGTGAAACTATGGTGAGCCAGGAAAGGTGGCTTGGTTGTGTGTTGTTGCTGCACCTTTGCAGAGGCTGATCAGTGTGACAGATGAAGGAGTTGTTGCAGCTATAGGGCATGGGTAGCATTTCAAGAGGGCGGAAGAAGTGACACTGAGGTCTGTTCAGTCTTCACTGAACAAATTTGGAGGATGCCTGACACAGAAAGCAGGGGCTGTGTCATGACAGACTGCAAGGCAAGCACTGATACAGCTGCTTTGGGTTATTACAGCAGATTATGTCCCACAGGATGCTCACCATTAAAGATGACCAGATAGCAGAAATGAATTCCAGTACTGGCATATCTGTCAGAGCCTCTAGGCATTCTGGAGCCCGCTGGGACACCAGGGAGACTTTGTTTGCCCTTTTGGTGTACCCAGTGCCCTGCACATCATCTCCCCTTCTGCACCTTCTGCTGTCTTTCTGCCAAAGAATAAGAGGGCGGAAGAGAGATCATTTATTTCGGATTCAGCAGGTTTTAGTAACTTTTGAATAATCAGATGCCTACAGCTGTGCTTCCTTGCTGAAATCCGTACTCAGAGGTATGGTTTTTGGAACAACTGAAAGGTAAGCACTGCCAAGTAATGGTGTGTTTTCAGAGGACTCACTGAAGAGACACATACTAGTGCACTGCAGAAACAGCTCACCTCTTCCTGAACGCACGGTCACTGCTAACCAGGATGCAGACATCCCCATCAGGTAGTGCTGTGCTACCTGAATGTTAAGTCATGGCTCCTGTGAATGAAATGACTGCTCATTTCTGACTGTTGGTGTATTGCTGCTCTTATTGAGCTCAAGAGTGTGCCTTCTGGGGTGAGCTAGCGATGTGTCATGCTCTCCATAGACAGTAATTTAAAACTCATCAGTGATTCATTACAGTGACTTAAATGAATACAATTTTTTTTGCTAACAAAAATCAAAAGATCTAAGGGCAACAGTTCTTTCATACTGAAAGCTGTAATGGTTCTTAGTCCAGATGTCCCCTTTGCATGAAATGGGGAACAGCGACGGTGACATAGTTTCTGTATTTCAAATACTGTAGCACTTCTTTATACATACATACGACATGCTTTTAAATATACGTTATCTTCCATATGGATGTTTTGCATCACCAAATGCTTATCAGTAGATAGAAGTTTAAAATGAAGTATTTTTTTATAAAAATGGAGAGAATGGATTGCTTATGGAATGTTGTAAGTACTGTGGTAGTAGGTGATTAATAATTGTAGAAGGACAAAATAATTTAGGTCAGAATGGGTACCTGGAGGTCATTTGGTCCAATCTTCTGCTCAGAGTAGGACTAACTTAAGGCAAGGATCAGGTTGTTCATTGTTTATGAAAATCTCTAGAGATAGAGATAGCACCACTTCTCTGGTCAGTCTGCTCCTGTGCTTAACCTTTCTTGCTGTGAAGAGTTTTTTTCTGATGTCTAAGCAGTATTTTCTATGTTGCAGCTTGTGCCTGTTCCCTCTTGTCCTTAAGCTGTGCACTTCTGAGAAGAGTCTGGCTCTGTGTTCCCCTATAGCCCTCCTTTAGGTAGAGGCAGTCTGCAGTTAGGTGTCCCCCCTCCCCAGTCATCTCTTCTTCAGGCTAGACCAGCCCAGGTCCTCTCACCTCTCCTCATGTGACAGGTCCTCCAGCCTCTAACCACCATAGTGGTCCTTCCCTGGACTCTCTTGTAGTTTGGCAACAACTGTGTTGCACTGGGGTGCCCAAAATGGACCCAGTGCTTCAGATGCACCTTCACGAGTGCCCAGCAGATGGGCATCATCACTTCCCTCACCTGCTGGCTCTGCTTCTGCAGCCCACCCTGTGATCACCCTTGATCACTGCATGGGTGCACCGCTGACTCATGTCTATCTTACCACCCACAAGGACTGCCAGGCCCTTTTCTACCTCTCTCCCTGATTTGGAGAAACCCACAGGAAGCCACATGGATTGTTACAATGTTATGTTTTATATCCGTTAATCTACCTGTCACCCCCCAAAATTATATTAAGAAAACAGGAAATCAACCACTTGGCTGCTAACATCAGGATCAGAATTTGACTGGACAAAGAAGTGGGGCAATTAACATCTCCTTCTGAAAATTAATATCCCTGTAACAGAGCCCACATATTACATGAACGCTCCTCACCTGCGAAGTCAACGGGGTCAAACAGCTTTCAAAAGCTAGTGATAGGAGCAGAAGCAAACAAATAAGGTGGGTAACATTGTAAACAGCTACTGCTGTTTCTGCAGTTAACCTCTGCAAAGGAAATGCTGGAGCTAAGGCTGGTCATACAGCTTTATGTCTACCCTGTTGTTAATTAACATCAAGGATATGTGGTACCGATGGCAGGTGTATGGTTAATGAAAGTAGTGTTGGTTGGAATCAGTACATCTTTTTACCCTCCGTTGTCAAAGCAGAGTAATTATTACAGGAGCAGGAAGCCTCCTCCAGAATACAGGGGAAGGAGATGACTTGAATGTAAACCTGGGCCTAAACACTTTGGGGAATCAAGATCGAAGTAGGTAGAAACTGCTGTGATAATTGCAAGATGGGTTAAACTGAGCAGCCGCTAGGACAAGTGAATCTAGCTGGATTATGAAGAGAGGCCATTTCCTTTAGCACAAGCCAAGTGTGTTGAGTGAAAAGAATTACACTTAAGAACAGGACTGCTTCTTTTGAAAAGAAGCACATCTTAAATTGAGTTTATACCCAACTGTTTTCTTCCCTTTTGGATGGGTGAGGGTTTTTTGTGTTACTTGTTTGATTCAGCTGTTTCTACTCTCTTCCGTAGTATTTTGGATGACTTTCTCCATGCACTGAACCCTTTGGGGCCACGTGGCCGCATTTTATGTGCCCAGTGGTCTCAGTAACTGCTCAGGGTGCAAGGTGAAATGGGGCCCATAAACCTGACACAGACTTGCACACCAACTTAAACTTCCGTGAGAATAAGGTAGTCATGGAATATATATTGTAACTCTGGTGTGTTTACCACAAAGGGCTGGGATAATTTGTAGTGTTGTTTCCTTTTACAAACCAGCTAAATGATTTGGTGTCTTAATATTAATAAGGCTGTGAGAAGGAAGAATTCAGGGCGTGCACAGACAGAGGAATAATCTGAGCAGATACAAATGTCTTCTTTGAGTTGGTTTAATATGGCTGAACCCGTTCATGAAACAGATATTCCCTTTGGAGAGATCTCTAAAGAAAGAGTTGACCAGAGCCTGTTGTCCTTTAATGAAGTAGCTAAATGACTCACAAGGACCCTGTGAGCCCATCTTCACACATGTTTGCAGTGAAATGGTGAAAAAGGTACCCCATCAAACTCAGTGAAAGGTAATCAAATGACTCCATTTTTATTTAAGCAGCAAAATATGTAGCTAGATTTGGAAGATTTATGCTCAGGTGCTACAATCCAGTGTTCTTAGTTATTGAGCAGTTGGAAGTGCAGACCCACAGGCTGCACATAACACTGATTGCGTTTGATAGAAATAAAGAATATCTTGCTGTTAACATCAAGCCTTGAAACTGACTTCCAGCTAATGACCCAAATAATCTTTACTTGAAATTGTATAATTGAGATCGAAGGCTGTCTGGGGCTTCTAGCTGGTACACAGATTCCACATCCATGAGCTTTTGAGTATGGTCATTGAGCTGAAATGGAGAAGGTTAAAACTCTCATTTTCATTACCAAGCTCCCCCCATCTCCCAATACAAATGTGACATTTCAATTTTACACAGTCCAACTCTTCTTAAATCATCTGTATAAAAACTTCAGATCTTGATTGATGATGGATGAGCTATTGTCTCCTAAAGCACCCAGTTCTCATTACCCTTTAAGACATAGCTTATTAATGATCGACCTGAAGTGCTTTCCCAGTGGGTCATCAGCAATCAACTGTGCTAAGAGATCAAAAGACTTGGTTTGGCATGAAATTTCCAGGCCAAAGCCATTTTCGGATAACACATTCAGCATCTTGGTTGAAATATGACAGTGTTTTGAGAGTGATACAGTATCTGACAACAGATCCCGATCACCTGGGTGATGATGGTGAAGACGCAGCACTGTCAGCGTGCAAAGATGCTTCAGCTCTAATGGAGGCTGACCTTGGAAATTAAGATATCATCAACATGCGTTATGTAATACGTATGTGCAGAGTATACCTGTATATGGTGTAGTATAAAAGACAGCTGTTTCCTTAGCAGACAATCAGCCTGGAAGGCATAAGATATCTTCTGTTTTGCTTTTGAAGTGGTTACAGTGGACATGCCCAACAGTTCTTCCTAATTAACTCCCTCTCCTTTCTCTGCCCACTTTAGAGCTGGTTCTTTTCCCTCTCACTATGCCTTCTTCCAGTTCATTGTGCCAACTGGCTTCATAGCACCAGAGAAGAGCTTTAAATTTGCAACCTTGAATAGCAATAGCAATTTTATAACCAATTTTATAACAATTTTAGAACCAGGTTCTACTGCTAGGCAGGTGCCTACAGCCCCCACTGCATATCAACATACATGAGTTACTTGCACTTCAGGATACCTTGCAGAATGTGAACATGTTTTGCCAATTTAATCCACATTAGAAATTAGATAACAGACCATGAGGGATTACACTGTACACAAGAAAAAGTCAGCTGAAGAAAATGCCCTTTTAACAGATGGATGAAGAAGAGTTCTTTCCATCCGTGGTCTAAACAGACAACACACTTGCACAGCTAGTGTCCCTTTGCCTTCTTTACAGTGATCTTAAGCTTCTGGTGGTTGGTAACGCATTTTCACTGACTCCAGCAAGACTCATTCTGTTAGAATAGATGTTATGAATTTAGCCCTTTTTTTAACTTAGCAGACTAAGTATAAATTGTGTGTGATGTACCTATCTGTGTTCCCTGGCACATACTTGTGTTTCATGGTTGCCAGAGACCTGTATGTTTCCATTTCTCCTGTTAGTCTTGTAACTATTGTATGGTAGGTTACCAAAGTTATGTGCTAATGGTTCTGCTTCATCACTGGGCTAATGGAAGAAAGAAAATAGCAGACATAACAGATAATACATTTCTGATTTAGCTTCCTGAATAAATAACCATTTAATAGATTTTTAATAATATGCAGATATAAGTTCCCCACAATCATTTGGCAGCAATAAGCAAAATAATGACAGAAGTCAGTGGCGAGTGCCCTTGCTGATTTACTTTCATGTAACTTTGGTTACAGAATTATACTGCTTTTAAGGCAGTAAAGTAGCTCTAATAAAGAAGATGGTAAGATTTTGCATTCACTTCAGAATCAAGTGGCAAAAGACCTTGGAGCTACTCTTTTGCTCAGAGCACTGGCTGCAGCCCTGGTGCCAAAATGGAGGATCGTGGTACTCTTAACTGTGGCCATCAGTACCTTACAGGAAGGCGTCCAAAATTGTCTGACACCTTTAGGAACTCTTTTCCCAATGAAAGCTAGTGGGACTTGTGCTTCAAAATCCCCCTTTGTAAGTCTGTGTCTCTGAGCAGCGTAGAAGTCCAAGGGTAACGTTTCCTGCCAGCATGGCATGGTAGGTATTTCAGGCAGCAGTTGATAGAGCCAAGTGCTCTGCCTCTTGTCCCAAGCAGCAGTGTTGTACTTAGACTAACAATTTCCCAATGTCACAAAAAGATTGTTTTAGAAGACAAAAATACTCTCCCCAAAATGTTATTTAAAAATACGTTCCACTGTGAGCAGTCCTTTTTAGTGCTGCTTTGGCAGGAACTAGCTTCTTTCTTCATAGAATCATAGAATCATAGAATTATTGGGTTGGAAAAGACCTCTAAGATCATCAAGTCCAACCATCAACTTCTTCACAGTAGAAATCACAAAATTCACTAGGGGAATTGTCACTCTCTTTCCTACTCCAGCCTTGGAAAGGGTTCAGCAAAGAGGCACCTCAGGTGTTGCACACAGGAGAAGACAGCTCTTTTTGCCTGGCTTCCTTTGCTAGCTTGTCTGCGTAGGCAGAGATGCCTGCCTTTCTCCTTCTGTTTATTGTTTAACTTTATCTCTCACTTTCAGTGCTGTAAATTAAAATGAGATGATGACTTTATGATGATGAGTTCATTATACAGTAACTCTATTGTATATTGATTACATTTGTGCTTCATTTGCTTAACATGTAACAGGGTTTATTAGGTCTTTCCAGGCATTGTTCTTGTTAAGGAGAGGGCAGAGAAGTGCAAAATATATTTAAGTCAGTGAAGCCAATCCATCTGTGCTGAATTACACATGCCGAGGACTAAGCATAAAGAAAAGTAGGATAGCAGGTTGGAACAGAAAGGTAGAAAGGGAATGAATCTGCATCCCACAGAGCAGGAAAAGTCAAGCATAAGTGCTTCAAAGATTGTACTAAACTTTGAACTCAGGTTATTTAATATCTGTGAGAGCCCATCTTTGATATTATTACTCAGGTTTATTAGCACCTCACTGCATGAATAGATCTGTAAACTTTAATCCTGTCACCTGTGAAAAATGGTACAGTGCAGGGCAAATAAAGATACTGCATCATGTTTTTGGAGAAGGGCAGCAGGAGCAAGACTTATTATTCAGTGATGAGGGAAGTCAGAGCATTTTCCATGTTTGCTTTTAGTAAATCACAAGGAAAGCTGTCAGCTTTCGTTACAGTACAACAGGGACACTTTCTCGTTACCTTTATGCTGAAAAAAGTCTTTCTCCACAAATTGAAACTATTAGAATTACTTTGAGTGAGATGCTGCCTGCTATACAAGAATGCATCAAAGTTTCTAGCAGAAAAGAAAATTTGATAGGTATTGTCATGAGTGAATGCTCTAAAAACCAGAAATTATGCCAGTGGCAGGGTTCAGATGTACCAACTGATAGTGACACTATTTGGAATCGTGTGCAAGTGTTTAAGAAGCTATGAATGTAGATTTTACAGTTTTTCATGGCTTGTTAGATGTTATTTTTAATCAAAATCTGGGCCATAACGGATTAGGTAATCCTGTATAGCTGGGACAACACAGAGAAATCATCACTAGTTATGTTTCAAGTGTTCTTCTAAGTCCCACTTTTTCCCCAGAGCAGAATTGCTAACAGATGCTGTACGGGTTTTTTCATTCATCATAAGAATATCATACAGACAGATCATTGCTATATCTCTAATCTGGACTCTTTTCTGTATAAGATTATTATTATTGTTTTCATTTTTAAGCCGCTTTTCAATGAAAAGTCAAGCTTTTAAACCGGAGGTTTCTAAGAAATAGTAATACTCTGAACTGATTAATATGGTGGAAGGATGTATTTACAGATGATCCTTTATTTAATATGTTCTCTTCTTGGGGGCTACCTCCTCTACATGCCATGGCCTGTAAACCCTGTATTTTTTTAAAAAATATGCAGTAATTCCTTCCTTGTTGTTTGTCAACATTAGCATTCCCACTACAGCTTTTAAAGGTTTTCTTGGGAGATGAGGACTATCAGATGACCTTAATCATTGCTACCATAGTCAGGACTTACTCTTAATGTCTCTGTGAGAAGTGTGACAGTCCTGGCTGTGTAGCAGCACTTATTGTGATTCTAAGGTGCCATTAGTAACTAACCTTCAACGTTTCTTTGCTGGGCCTTGAATCTCTGACACTAAGCAGTGCAGGACGTTTTATCTGCATAGCTCCCGTTAACTTTAATGAAAGTCATATGGATTGTCCTTTGCTTTGGAAATACGAGAGCCGGGTTAAGAGGAGAAATTGTGAATTTGAACAAGAGTTTAGAGGGTAAAAAAAAAAAGTTATTGCTTTAGAGGAAACCCTGGTGCTACAAGCAACAACTGTAAGATCATTTTCATGTTGAGATTTGACAAATCAAGTCTTTAGAGATAGGGGAACAAGCCATTTTTTTAAACCAACTGATATGAAAATTAAAAAAAAAAAAAACCCCAACTTTTCTCTGCTCAGAAACCATCTCCCTTTGACACAAAACTTCCAGCAGAGCATGTCAGTGGTAGTTTTGGACTATAGTATTTGAGATTTGGATCATAGATATTGAGTATTTGAGTATTTTAGACCATGGTATTACAGCAGCACAGTCTGATTAGAAAATATGCTTTTCCAGACATTGTGATGACTGGACCCTTCTCATGTACTGTGGGCTCAGAAAATTCCTACTGCAGCAGAGCATGTTAGTTTATTGTATGCTTTAAGTGTTCATACCTATTAATGAAATACAGCATAGTGTGGTTGATTGCTTGTGTTTTTAAAGTCAGTTAAGTCTTGAAGGTTATTTTACCCACAAATAACAGTACTGTTCCATACTTGATTACACTGGAACAACAAGTAAACCCAGTAACTCATCTAGCAGCTGTGTGGCTGTCTTCATCAGGTTTCTTCTGCATATAAATAAATGGTTCCTGTTTACAAATACTGTAAGCTACTTGCTCTCCAGTTTTCAGCGTATTAAGTGAGATTACGGTGAGAATTTTTTGCGTCTAAATTTCATGCCCTCTCTCTCCAGTACACAAAGCAGCAATAGATTTAATTGGCTCTATGTCTAAAGTCTTACAAGTATATTCTCTTGGTTTTTTATGCAGAAATACTGAATGGAGGGGTGTATGTTGGCCAGAACAAATTTCTCTGCTTCGCAGACACCATTCATTGGCAGGATATTGTACGTAACCCGTGGGCCTCCAACTTCACTTTGGTTCCAACGAATGGCAGCTCAGGATGTAAGTACCAGTTTTATTCTTAACCTTGTCATCCACTCAGCATGAAACAGTATAAATATGACCACAAGTTTTCCCTGATCCTCTGTTACAGATAATTGTATTTGTAAATTTTCCCCTTACACTACATTCTTCAAAGTTTGTACGCTGCTTGTAGGAACACTTAGTCTAATCTTAAAAACACTTTGTCTGTAGAGAATATTTATGAACATCATACATTTTCTGAATTTTCTCTCATCTGTTTTCTCCCTTCTGCGTATTCTTTTTTCTATTTATTGCTAAAGCCACTGTGCTGCTGTGGAAGCACAGACGTTATTGTTTGCTTTGCATTTGTTCCTGCTGCTCAGTCTAGTCCTTGAGTCACAGTGGTCTGTCTATGGCATCATAATTAGCTGCTGGAGTAATTATGGTACAAGCTCACGGATATCCTGACTTTAGATGAGAAATGAACCTCAAAGAAATAATTATCCTGTTGTCTTGTGTGTATCTGTGAAGAAAGAGAATTTGCAGAGGATGGGGTGCTCATCACGATATAGCCAATATTTAGCTGTTTTTGCTATGTTCTCTCTATTTTAATGCTCTCAATTTCAAACTTGGAGTATCTATGTACTTCGATTAATTTGTCTGATCCATTTCATAGAATCATAGAATCATCTTGGAAAAGACCTTTAAGATCATCGAGTTCAACTGTTAACCTAGCACTGCCAAGTCCACCACTAAACCATGTCCCTAAGCACCACATCTACACGTCTTTTAAATACCTCCAGGGATGGTGACTCAACCACTTTTCCCTGGCAACCTGTTCCAATGTTTGACAGCCCTTTCAGTAAGAAATTTTTCCTAATATCCAAGCTAAACCTCCCCTGGCGCAACTTGAGGCCATTTCCTCTCGTCCTATCACTTGTTAGTTGGGAGAAGAGTCCAACGCCTGCTTCACTACAACCTCCTTTCAGGTAGTTGTAGAGAGCGATAAGGTCTCCCCTCAGCCTCCTTTTCTCCAGACTGAACAGCCCCAGTTCCCTCAGCCACTTGTCATAAGACTCGTGCTCTAGACCCCTCACCAGCCTCGTTGCCCTTCTCTGGACATGCTCCAGCACCTCAGTGTCCTTCTTGTACTGAGGGGCCCAAAACTGAACACAGTATTCGAGGTGTGGCCTCACCAGTGCCGAGTACAGGGGCACGATCACTTCCCTACTCCTGCTGGCCACACTATTTCTGGTACAAGCCAGGATGCTACTGGCCTTGGCTGTCTGGGCACAGGGCCAGCTCACATTCAGCCGGCTGTTGACCAACACCCCCAGGTCCTTTTCCGCCAGGCAGCTTTCCAGCCCCTCTTCCTCAAGCCTGTAATGTTGCATGGGGTTGTTGTGACCAAAGTGCAGGACCCGGCACTTGGCCTTGTTAAACTTTGTAAAATTGACTTCGGCCCATTGATCCAGCCTATCCAGATCCCTCTGCAGGGCCTTCCTACCCTCAAGCAGATCGACACTCCCGCCCAACTTGGTGTCATCTGCAAACTTACTGAGGGTACTCTATCCCGTCATCCAGATCACTGATAAAGACATTAAATAGAACTGACCCAAATACTGAGCCCTGGGGAACACAACCTGTGACTGGCCGCCAACTGAATTTACCTCCATTCACCACAACTCTTTGGGCCTGGCCATCCAGCCAGGTTTTTTACCCAGCAAGGAGTACACCCATCCAAGCCATGAGCAGCCAGTTTCTCCAGGAGAATGCCGTGGGAGACAGTGTTGAAGGCCTTACAAAAGTCCGGGTGAACAACATCCACAGCCTCTCTCTCATCCACTAAGCGGGTCACCTTGTCACAGAAGGAGATCAGGTTAGTCAAGCATGACCTGCCTTTCATAAACCCATGCTGACTGGGCCTTATCACCTCTTTGTCCTGTACATGCTACGTGATGGCACTCCAGATGACCTGCTCCGTAACCTTCCCGGGCACCGAGGTCAGACTGACAGGCCTGTAGTTCCCTGGGTCCTCCTTCCAGCCCTTCTTGAGATGGGCATCACATTTGCTAATTTCCAGTCAACTGGGACCTCCCCAGTTAGCCAGGACTGCTGATAAATGATTGAAAGTGGCTTAGTGAGCAGTTCCGCCAGCTCATTTCTTGGTTTCCCTTCCCTAGAGTTATTCACCGTCAGTACTATTCTGATGATTCTTGCAGCAATAGTGAATTCTAGTGAATGGTGGTGACAGTGATAAAATATGTTTAGGTAAAATATTCCATAATATAGTGAAGTGCATTCAAAATTAATACCATGCTATTAAACAGTACCATCAGGATGTATCAACATTGAAATTCAGGTATAGGCTGGGAAGAAGTGCATATCTGATGTCAGGAGTGACACCACAAAAGACATACTGTTCTGAGCATTCTGGATATAGGGACATTCTGGATCGCTTACCATATCCTAAGGTGTCCCTCAAGGATGTATAAATGACTGATTGCCTCTTTAGCTTCCACTACAGCCAAGAAACAACTTCAGTTCTTCAGTTGCATGTTAGGAATTCAGAAAAAAAAAAAATAGACTCTGTGTAAAGAGCATTTGATGAGTCCCCATAATTTCTAAGCAACAACTTGTTTTTAACTGTGTGCTTTGTGGTATAATAGATTTTATATAGGGCCAACTTGCTTTTGTATGTCTCACCTGCTACCCTCAAAAACAGAGTACAGCTACTTGAGATATGGCTTCCTCTGGGAGCCTGCCAAACTCCACTGCTCCTCGATCTTCCAACTCCGGAGCTGAGGCTCATTTCTTCTGCCTTCTGGCTGGAAACCTGACATAGTTGTAATGCAGCCAGCTATCTTATTTGCATATTAAAAAAACCTCATCACTGGTGATGATCAGTTCTAAGCAGAACTGATAAAACCTTTGAACATTAGGGAATGCCTGTACCCTTTTATGAGTCATTACTTCAACAAGAAAAAGACTTGGTTCTCTGTTTTGTTCTGTTACTGGGTTTTCTTTTAACCTGTGCCAGTTCTTCAAGACAAATGGTTCTGCAACACCAAGGTAGTAAGCTCTTTTAAAAAAGCAGCCAATGTCAATACTATCTTTTTGAGCTAACGGAAGTTTTACTGGTGACTTCAGAGGAATCAGAACATGATCAGTGCTGAGTACTTTTGGAATCATACCCTGAAAGTAATAAAGGCAAATGTTAGCTCCCACAGCAAGATGAAAGAATGTACGTACCTTAGTCCAGTTTTCTTAAAACATTTTTTCATTCCTTTTGAGTTGTTTTGAAACATAGGGAAGGAACAATTTGTGCTTTGCCATTAGTGCTTGATAAACCTCATAAACAGCATTATTTCAATGATGAATGAGAGCTATGTACCAAGGCAGCTTTATTAAGATAGCCACCCAAATTTTACTCTATTTTTCCTTGCTTGGGATGGAGCAGAGCCCAGTTGGACTATTTAATTTAATAAACATAAGTCTCCTCAAAGAAGCTGGATTCCATCTCAATACTATTCATGAGTCCTGTGAAATTTGATTAAATTAGATAATCCAAACCATTTCTGTCTTCATAACTTAAATAGGTGAAAATTTAAACCCCGTTATACAGAAAGCCAACAAATCGCTAAAATGGTTTAACAAAGCTGTTAAGGCTTTGGGAGACAAAGAATTCAGGTACAGAAACCACCATTTAAAATAGCCTAAAATTAAATAGCTGCCCATGTGTGTGTGCGTGCATGTATTACACACACATGCACACACATAGGTGTATATGTATATAAAGCCTTCAAATGAAATCACTCATATGTGGAACCTTTTACTACCTGTCAAGAGGTAGGAGAAACGAAATGTGCTACACTGGTAGTTTACAAAAGAATTAAGACAAATTATTTGTACTGGTGCAGAAAGGACTTGGAGAAATGAACATTGAATTATAACTGTAGAATGGAAGTCAGTATACAGTATCATTAAATAAGGTATATGCTTCTCAAATTTGGCTCACATGTCATTTTCATAATCTGCTAGGCAGCGTGGGTGCTTGCTGGGCCTGGTCTTGCAGTTTTTCCACTGCTGCAAATGATGCTCAGTGCATTACAAAGTCTTTGGTACTTTTCTGCATAGGCTGTGAGTCATGCTTTTTCGGATCCAGCATGTATACATATTTACTGTTTATTTTACATGAATGTATTAAATTGCCTGAAGTCTCAGGTGCCTCCTATCAAATGCAAATCTTGGCTAACTCCATTGGAACTGAGTAAATACACATTGCTTGGCATTACTGAGAATATCCTAAGTGCAAGAGATGTCAAGCAAAGCCCTCTGGGACTTTCCATGTCAGAGTATCTTGAAAAGAATGAGTGGGTTTTACTGCTTGTCTAAAAACCTTTACAGGAGAGGGAGAAGGTCTGTTAGAGACGCTGCATCAATCTCTCTGAATGTAAACCAACCCAACCTTCTGTGTCAAGCTCAACAAAGTCTGTACTAGTAGTAATTTAGGAAAGTCTGTGTAAACGTGGGATCATGTGAGACCTGGGTAGATGCATTGGCCTATGTGCCGTGTTTAGCCATGACTGGCAGGACTGGAGGGTAGCTTATGCCCCAGGAATTGTTAGGACTGTTTCACTGTGACCACCTCAGTAGTGCTCCCTGGCAGAGAATATTTCAGGGACAAAAGGCTGCGAACTGCCATGAATGTCAGAATCAGACACTTCATAATTCCAGCAGGTCCTAAACCCTAAACCACAGTTTGGTGTTTTGGCGTCACTAGGGTTGTTTCCGTCCGTCAGTAGCAGACACGAAATCCCCCCCAACGTGTCTACGTGTCTGAAAGAGCAAGGGCCCACCTTCAGAGAAGAGCCCAACATACAACGCTTGCCGGGTTTTGCCGATGCCAAAGTGGACTCTGGCAGGTTGATATAAACACACTGTCATACTGGGAGCACCCGTGCATCAGCATGCATGTGCACTCAGGGCTCAGCCGTGCTCCTTGTTTGTCTTTCCCCATGAGGGAGCTGACACTGCAAGCTGCCGGTGCTGCTCTCTTCCCCAGCCAGACAGAAGAGCTGATAATGGTCCCACTTGAGGGATAATTTCACTTGCAACCCTCCCTGCTGCTCCAAGGCAATCAGCAGAGGAGGAAGACAAAAGGACGGAGTGAAATGAAGATGCTTTGAAATAAAATCAGTCCCCTGCTTCATGCCTTGTTTCATGCCTTGGATCTGCCAACTCTGGCAATCCCCTTCATTTACATCAGTGCTAGACAGAAGATAATATGGCCAGTGAACTCTGGGAATAAAGCTTTTCTGATTCCCTTCTTCACGGGCTTTCATTGTCACATCAGTGTTAAGAAGCCAGTTGACAAGGCCATGGCATCTTAACCGCTATGACAGAAATACTGCAGACATATGAATCCTAAGTGCTGCTTCTCCTTTTTTTTCTTTTTCTTTAGCGTGGAATGCATTCTACCCATTGCTTCGTGTTCTGATCAAATGCATGCAGAAAAGCTCATGTTAGAGGCCTTTGAATTACACGGTCTTACTGTTAAGATGAATACAGCCAGTGGCTGCTGGCGCAGAGCTCAACATGTACCACTGAAATGTAATAAACAAATGGTGTACCAGGGACCACACATACTTCAACTCTCCGAGGACAGGTACCTCTGTGCCTGGCATTTTGACACATACTCTGAAATAATACTAGTATTTACTGTTTACAGAGCCTTCCCATACTGGTATCTTGTAGCTGAAGCTTTTAAAATTAATTGTAATTTGAAAGCAGCCTTCTCTTCCATTTACCTGAAATCAACACTATCAGCCTGGGGTTTTTAAGCTGGGCGCCTTGCAGTGGCAATCTCAAAAGTGCATAACTGTCTAAGGAACAACATTTTCCCTTTAAGTATATGTTACTGAATTTGTTTCTGCAATGCTGAAAATCTGTTTTCTCTCCTTCCAGAAATAAGCCATGAACTCAAGCATTAGCCAAGCATGCTAAAGCTATGCTTTGCAAGACATATTCCTCTGTTACCACATCCACTTGTTGGATTTAGTCCCTTAAGTGAAGAGCTGGAGCTCTGCCCTTCGGAGCTAGAAGCCCAAGGTGCAGTTCCCAGAGATGGTGCAAGAAATAAAGCAGGAAATAAGGATTAGTCTTCTTGCCTAAAATGAGTCTAGATTGGTAGAGAACTCCTCTCTGACCAAGCTTTAGGGAAAGTGCAGTGAAAACTCAGCTGCTTTGATCAGTGTCCTCAGTGTCCTCGATGTCCTCCTTGGTTTGGTAGTTAGCAGGAACTGGACTAGCCCCGCGCTGTGCCAGGTGAGCTCTTTTCCAGGATTCGACAAGGACTGTAGTATTAAATCAGAATTTTCAGTGGAGCTTTACTTTGAGATTTTGTTTCACAGAAATCCTGAAGGGTTTGAATTATTGTGTTGAGGTTGCTTGCATAGCTAATAGCATAGCTTCAGATAAATCAATAATGCATTTAAAAATACTGAAACTATATGGATGCATGTTCATGATGGAGCTGGTAACTGGGTAATAAAGGTTAAAAAATTACTTTCCATTTTCAAATGGAATTTAAAAAATTTAAATTTAAAAATTTAAAAAAAAAATGTTGCTTTTCAAGAAATTATTCAAGAAAAATGCAGGGCTGCATGTTGGCACATGCCCAGAGTTGTGAAAACTGAATTCTGTGAAAATTAAGCCCATTTTAAAGTATTGTCCTGAACTGGAATTTCTGCTCAGACTCTGAAGTGCAGTGAGATCTGTGGAAAAATTTCCCTTGGCTTGATCTGGCTTTTCAACTGAGCCCCTGTTAGCTGTGAAAAAAGCTGGAAATTTTGGCAAGATATTTTTTCAAGCAGAACAACTTCAGTTACTTGCTATTCAGAACATAGTACTCCTCTGCCATTGCTTTGTATCTAATTGCACCTGGTAATGTAAAAACACCCAGTTTCTGAGCTGTGCAGAAGTACTTCTACATTGTTACATGATGCATAGGAAGAAAAGGCTAGGTCTTTAGCTGTGTACCTGTGATTCAATAAATCCCATGATGTATTCACGGGAAACACTGCTTTAAAATGTCTTCCCTCTTTTTTACCTATTGATTCATGGATTTTTCAAGGGCAAAAGAAGCCTTGAAACATCATTAGCTCTGATGTTTCTGTATGCGGAGGCCCTGAAGTATCATCTTCTTGCCTGGCGTTGAGCTCAGTAACTTTCCTAACCACAGCATATCTTCCAACCCGTCTTTGAGTTTCAGAAGCAGCCCCAGCCCCAGCGTGGCTGGAGCTCCCGCAGCCACTGGGTGGGCGAGTGTGGGGCTTCAGTCTTCTGTATGCTCTTCTGGCACTGGTCTGAAGCTTTGCAGAAGTGCAGCCATCCCTCAGGAAGCTGGTTATTTCCCTAGTAATAAGAGAGATAATACTAGGTGCCTTTATTTCTAATTTGAACACAGTTTTGAATTGCAGATGTTGTTGCCTCTTGCACCTTCTCCAGCTAGCTCAAAGAGCTCTCCTGTAGCCAGCATTTTCTCCCTGCAGAAATGGCATGTACCATGTAATCAGCTCACCTCTTGATCTTTTTTTTCATAAGCTAAACAGATAGAGGGTCTCACATCTCTCACGGTGAGGAATTTCTTTCCAGCCCTAAAATAATTTCAGTTGCTCTTCAATGTGAAATATCTGTATTTTTCAGTGTGCTTTTAGAAAGCAGAAACCAAAGTGTGCATAGTGGTTTATTACTGATTTAACCAATATCCTGTAGAAGTAAAAATTGTATCCTTTGTGTTTCAGTGTCACATGAGGAACCCGATGTTCAGGCAGTTCTAACATCTGTGTGTTTTAGAGACTCCCTGTTTTCCAGAAAATGTTGCCTGCATGCTTTATTCTGAAACGTGCAATCTTAGTTTGGCTTTATAAAAGACATTTGGTGTGAGTGACTCCAGCTTACCCGCCAGCCTGGCTCACTCTCTAATACTGCCTGCTCTTCACTGTAATTTGCTGAGGTTTCAGTCTTCCTGTCATCTGTATGTTTTATTGCCTGGGATTTTTCAATAATTTCTAAACCCTTGGCTGGAATATTAAAAAGCATCAGTCCTGCGATGATCCCTGGGGAACCACACCCCAATTGTATTATAATTGCTCATTTACAGACACTTTTGGAGAGCCCCCAATTAGCTGGATCTTAATGCATTTTTCATGTGTTTTATTAACATTGAAACATAGAGACAAATCTAATTAAATGTTTACCATTTAGCCAGTACTGTGCATTTTAATTAAAGGAACAGAAAATGGACTATCCAGATGCACAGTGGCTTATGAAGTCAGCTCTCTGTTCTCCTGGTGCAGACAATCCAGGCTGTGATTGACCTCACCTGGGTGCAGGCGTGTTTGGAAGCAGTATAGGTCAGTTTGACATACTTATCTCTGTATAGTACGTATTTGGTTGANTTTTTTTTTCCCCCCCCCCCCCCTTTTCTTGATTTTCTCTGTTACACTCTCTTTGTGAGTTGTTTTATTTAGGTTAACCTGCTACCCATCGGCCCTGATAACTGAGAGTTTGCTAGGCCATGTTCGACTACAAGTTTTCCACATGCTAGCAAAAGGAGTAATACAGTTTCTAAAAAGATACTTCTTTAAAATATTGCAGAAATGGGAACAATTTGGTAGAAACTTAGTTTAGTAGAAATGTCTCTTCATATCAGACTAGTTTAAGGCCAAAAGCTCCTTACATTTTTTTGAATTGGTATAGGAGAAAATCAGCCGTATGGATATATGTACATCCCTTTCAGCATACATAGTATGTTCTTGTAGTGTGTTTCACAAAAAGCATAAGATGATATTTGCATGGGATTTTGTATAAGTGATAAGCTTTGTTCTCCTTTGGGTGTTAACAATCCATGTTTGGAGTTGCTGGCAAACGTTGTAGGTGAATTTGTGTACGGCCATTTGTTGCAGCTACAGAATGAGGTCTGACGGGTAGCCAGCCCATTGATTTAATGTTCAGTAGTGGCCTTGTAATTCTTCACAGAGCACAGTAACTCATTTTTTGTACCAATAGTCGCAATATTAGAAAAGGATCATTTTTACACATAGTGGCTTATCTGGAAATTTATACTTAGGTCAAACCATTGGGTATTTAATTCTGAAGTAATTATGTGACAGTGTCTGAAGAATAGGGGTTCCTCAGATCCTTGCAATCTGTCCCAGAAGTCTCAACCTTCCACCAGTTTTCAGTTACGCTGTGGCTAAATTGTATAAAATGCTATTACACGTGCACACCAATGTTTCCAGCTGGACCATCCAAAACAGACTCTTATGCAGGACCAGTCCTGCTACCATCAGGAGGCCACCCTGGTGAAGTGGGGAGTCTTGGATCAGAGTGGGAGAGAGTCCTTTCACACAGTAAAAATGCCATCGGTTAGTAAAAACTCAGGAAAGCTAAACACAGTGTAGACATAAGAACATGGCAAGCTTTCCTTTAGACCAGTGGATGCTCCTGTAACAGGAAACAATTATGTGTAAATAATGAATGCATGTAAATCAAACCCCTAGCCCTCAGTACATATGTGATCTAACTGCATTTTGTCCAGTTACTCCTACAAGGTATTTTGTTCTTTTTCAAAGCACAAGGATTTTGCTGTACAGAAGGCTAGAGTAACAGCAATATATTTATGTATGCTGGCAAAAAGAAAAGAGGGACGGGACTAATTCACGCTTAAAGCCAACTTTCAGAATAGCTGGTGTATCATTTCTGGTGTACATCTAAATTGGAAACTACCTACAGAGAAAATGGCATTCCAGAAAGTATGTGCTGAAGACATTTGTTATTGCAGAGTTTGTTAAATTATAACCTTTCATTGAGGTTATTACTTGAAGTTCAATTAACATTTTAAATGTATGTTTGGAGGCCAGCGAATGGGGCCTCTGCAGACAGGTGGTCTTAGTACAGAATGCTTTCCCTGCCACCAGTGTCACCGTGGCAAAGCCAGGAAGAAAAGCTGTTCTTTTCGATAAAAAGCCACAAATAACTAAGCCATTTTGTGAAAGCTCCTTCTGTGTGGAACACACTTCAAGGGCTTGCAGCATTGCATTTTAGCAGCAGTTACAGTTTCAGGGATATCTCAGTTGGAAAGAAAATTTATATCAGAACTGAATAGCAAGTCCCACAACCACTTTTTTTTCCAGTATACATGGAGGTTGCTTTTCCTACCATTAAGGAATCTCTAGTCAGGACAGAATTTATTTATTTACCTGGAATTGAAAGACAAATATAGTAACAGAAGAAATTTATTTTAAAGAAGAGTTTTTGCCAAGCATATGTAACTGAAGATGGAGGAATACATGAAATCCAGTGATATAAATGAACTTGTTTTGCATTAGTGTGGCAAGCTGAACTGCTTGAAGTTGTCTCTAATGTTTTTCCTCAACCCAGAACAGTGTGTTTTGAATAAAGGGAATCAGTTTAATAAATACCTTCAGCCAGCATTTTCAGAAGGGATTTGTCAATTGGTGAATGCCCTTGAAACAGATCTGAAAGACAGGCAGACGTGGCATTTAATGGAAATACGATGCCTCTAACAGTTGAGTTCACTGAATAAAAAGTAAGTAACAAACACAAGTATACCTAGCTAATATGAATAAATAATGCTATGAGGGACAGAACTCCATAGGCTGCCAGAGTCTAATCCAGGGATCTAGCAAGGGAACTGCTACAAAGCTGGGGATCTTTAGGAGTCATGGACACAGAAAGGAGGGCACTGAGAAAGCCAGCATTAACAGTTTCTGAAGAATCTCTGACATGGGCATCTCTTTGCGGTGAAAAATATATTTTTCAAAAAGATAAACAAAAAATACCCAACCCCAAAACCAAGCCCCTCCCTGCCAAAGTGCTGACCTTGTTTTACTGAGTATCTCCCTCCCTTCTTACAGCGTGAAAGTCACCCACCGAGTGGCACAGTTTACCATGCTGGTGTATAAAAATATTACAAAGCGGCACTAGTTCTGTAGCTACAGAATTTAAGTAGTGCTCCACATAGTAGTGTGTGGCAACTGTTGGTAAATACTTATCTTTTAATGGCAACCTGTGTGTGTATAATGTATTACTGTATACCACCTGTTTATAAGCAGATTGGCATTTAAGCAGTATATTGCACAAGGGAGAGACTTTCAGTTTAAATGAAAGCATCCCTTTCCATTATAAGCAGCTTGCTTTATCACAAACACTAGTGTTTCTTGAATATAAGAAATAAACCCCAAATACTCTGAATATTTAAAATAGCTAATTGAATGGTAATTGGCAGATTTGTATTGAGTGGGTGGGTGGGTGGAATTGGTCTTTCACAGCAAGCTCCAGCTGCTCTAACTACTTGCCTTTGAAGAGCTGCTTAGGGAAAGAGGAAGAAAAGAAAGACTATAAAATCAGCTGCTTAATTGCATCTACTGGTTCTTGAAGCTGCTGTGTGCTTCCCACCCTTTTGAAGTTGTCTGTTGTTAGATCTGCAAGATGCACATCCCAGCCACCAGCTCAGAGTGGGCTTGGTTGGTACTGCTGCGCAGGGCATGAGGATAGCTGTATCGCTTGGTGGCAGTGGGTGGGTGCAATGTTGGGGCTAGCCAGCTGGCATCATGATGGGTTTCTCCTGGCAGACTATTCTGTTGCTTGCATAAAACACAAAACCACCCCAAGCCTTTATTGCTGTCGTATCTGCATATTTTTAAGGATTTTGTTACACATGCCAGTTTTGGCAGAAATTCTTAGAACTGTCACTAAAGTTCCTGTCCTGCTTTTGTGGACAACCTGGCTAAAGAGCTCTGGCCACTGGTCTGCTCAAACCCAGGGCTGTTTCGGGGGCTTCTCTCTGATCTCTTTATACCTCCTGCAGGGAAGAGGACAGTGCTGTGGCTTCAAATGAAGCTGAGTGAAGAGAAGGGCAGTTTCTGTCTGCTAAGCAATGGACAAGGTGCAGGAAGTAGCAAAGCAAAAAAGAAGAGTGTATTTTATGCTCCTGCAATCCCTCATGCTTTCTGTCCCTGTGTAGGATCTCCACGTTCACATCTCCTTGGGCTAGTATTCAAAGGAGCTTTCACATCTCAAAATCTTCTTTCTGGTCTTCTTGTAGGAACTTGTAATTTCCTTTCAAAACCTCATAAAAGCCATCATCAGTGAAGTGTTCTGGCATAGGGGAATTGTTGGGAATGTTTGCAGAGCAAGATACTTAATCCAAGGTTTTCAAGTGGTTTTATACAAATTGCTACATATGAAAACAACTTCATACCGAATTAATCGTATTATGCCTACGTGATAGTCACAGAATGTCCACAGCATCACCTCTATGCAGATCTCTGATAGCTGAAGATTTTCCAGGAAATTGCAGTCTGAAATTTGTTTGTATGATTGTTTTCATTGAATATTTGTGGATAGCAAACACTGAATCTAAATATCAGAGTATATGTTCAAGCATTGTTTTCCAACAGAGGAAAGGCTTCTGTTGTCCAAGTATTGTTTTGTAATAATCAGTTTTGTTTCAAATAGCCAGAGATACATTTTGAATAAGCAATTACGTTTGAATAAGCATATTATGATACTTATCCAAAGTTTGTCTAAAACTGGACTCCAGATTTCATGAGAATGAGGAGTTCCTTTCTAGTATTTCCATCTAATTGAGTCAAAAGTTGGTTAAAACATTAGCACACCTAACTGCACCCAGCCAGACTCTAGGAATATTACATGGCATCAAGAAAAAGTAAAATGAATTTTAAAAGCCACTTCAATTTCAACTTCTCATTTCCTTTTTTTGAGGTTATTACTTTGTTTGAAAAATGAAAACTGTATGCCCCTCTGTTCGAACTTTATTACTGCTTTGGCAGCTTTAGAGGAACATTATTACAGGACATTATTTTGACTTATGTGGTATTGACTGACTTGATCTGTTTGAGGGGTAGGAGTTGGTATTAAACAAGCACAAGAACACCCACAGCTTTGGCACTTACTGTTCAGTGTGTCTTTGAGTTTGTTGAGAACCTCCTTTGAAAATCTCCTCTAACAGTGCAGAGATTTCTTGCCCAGTGTTACACATTGTGTCTAAAAAAGAAACCTATATCTGCATCCTTCAGTTCTCAGCCAAGATTATGCATCGGGCAGTAAGTCTGCTGCTGCACCTGAGGACAGATACCTGGCTTAAGATTTATTACAGGCACTGATATGGGTGCACATTTGATTGCTGTGTTCAGTAGGAGTTGCTGCTGCTGCTTGGCTTGTTTGTGTTTTTTAATTTCATGTGTTGTCACACCACAAACAGAAGCATCTGTTGCTGTGAGCTAGAATAAAAAGCACCTGGGCTGAGAGCTAATAGGTAAGTATCTTAGGGCAAGGAAGGGTGTGGGTGTTGCAGTGTTAGGTATCGCAATGGCTGCTTCTTAGATATGAAATTCATGCACCTCAGGACACCCCCATGCAGAGGAGGGAGGCCATTAAAATAGTACCTGCCAGGGGCAAACTGGGGGAAAACCCCTGAAATTAATATAAAGGCATAGAAGATGTTGGCTTTTTATGGTCTCTGTCTGCTGGGAGTCTGCAATGCTTACCTGCCTGCTGCCTTCCCCTCGCAGACCTGTCTTCTGCTCACACTCAATTTTCCTCCTCAGTTTTCTCCCCTTGTACAAAATGTATTAGCAGGTTAGGAGTTCCCCAGGATGTGGGGGAGCGGGGTTCAGTTTCCTACCTTGCCTGAAGGCATTCAATCCCATACCTCCTATCTCCCACCTCCCAGTGGAAACTGCCCCAGGTTGGTCTGAGTTAGGGCCTTTTCTACTCCTTCTCTTAAAATTTCGAGTATTCAGTAATCATCAGGTAAGATACAGAAATGGTCCTGGGGGCATGGACTGATCCTTAGATATACTTCTTCCCCAGTGATCATAACCACTGAGCTGTGGGGCAAGAAGCCAAGAATGGTTGCGTGCTGTGTCCAGCTCTCTCCCTTCGGGGCCAGTGAGCTCCCCGCGTCGTCGGGAGGGATGGTTGCCTGCTCTGTGCTCTTCCCTTCCAGAGAACAGCCTGTAGACTGTTTCTTGGGTTGCTGTCCTGGGAGGCAAGAGTCTTCATCACAGTAAGCAAAGGAGAAAGCGGGATGTATAACCCCACATCCTAGGTGAGTGTTAACATCTACAGATGGTGGAACATCACCCTCTCCTCCCGCACAGAGGAAAGGGAAAATAAGAGCTACCCCTGTATTTTGTAAAGGGTCCGGGGTTGTTGGTCTGTGTGCTTTGAGGATGATCCATATGAGGGAGGGTGTTTCATTTCTACCCCAGTGTAGACCCCCATTAGACAGAGACCAAGCTGCTCTGCTGTTCAGGAGCAGAGGTCCTGCTGCAAGTGTGTGAGGATGGGCAGTTATCTGTGGCTTACTGGAAGGGAATATATTTTTTTTAACAGTATGATTACAAGGAAAGATTCCTGAGGGCTTGTTGTTCTTGATGAGCCTGCCAAGCAGCAGGTATGACTTGCCCTATCCTTTTAGCCTTCTGGCTGTGTCTCCCCATTTGCTCAGGATCCCTGTGTGTGTGTTCAGAAAGGCATTTGATGTTGATTGGAACTAATTCACCACCACAGTGGGGGGAATTCACTTACATTGCTCTGTGCTAACAGCTATAAGCAGTGATAATTAATAGCTCCTAATTGCTTAATCAGTGTAAAGTTTTAGACTATGTCATATGTGAAGGTTTTTATTTTGTGTGGATGACTAAACCCCCAATTAATGCATCGAGTCATACAGCCTTACCAGTGCTGTCTGTTCCAGGCAGAGAAAAATAAGCAGTGTCTTCAGTTACCCCCCTCAGGTCTGTTTCTGTAGTCATTACTGTGGCTTGAAGACATTTTTCTGTAGCAGCTGAAGTAACGTTACAGTGAGCTTCCTATCAGCTCAGAGCTGTCAGTGATAGATACAAATCCACCAGCCTGAGCCCGTTCGGTGCTGCTGACATGCTCTTCTTGACTTTCCATTTATTCCTTTACCTCTGGTGGCCAATCTCTCTTTAAAACCAAACTGTCTGCCACCAGCGTATCTAGCGATACTCTAATTTCGCAGTTCTCAAAAGATCCCTGGTCCCTGTGCACACACGAGGGTTGTCTCCATCACACGTTACTCAAGAAAGTGCGTCCCCCTTTGGTATTCAGTTTTTGTTTTCTTCGGTGCTGGTTCAGTTTTATCTCTGTTCCCTCTCCCCGCTCTCCCTTGCACTGTCCCCATATCTCTCCCTGTGCCTGTCTTTCAGGGCGTATCACTTGGAATGTTTTCATTTCCCAGACATATTTCCCATGCCAGTTTCTTTTCAGCTGCCTGTGCCTGAGTACCTCCCCATTTGTGTGTGTGTCTCTTATCTGCTGAGGAAGACGAGGGGAAGATAGAGGCATTGAATGGCAGAGTTGGAAGTCCCTATTGGAAGTGATCATTAGAGGGAGTTTGCTTTCACCGTTATTGAGCCCCAGTGGTCCCTGTGTGCTGGATGTGCACACACCTGGCAGTTAGGGGGTGGGTGCTCGAAAACTTTGACTTATGGATGGTGGTAGCATCCACAAAAGGCGCTGTGCTTTTCCAGTGTAAGTATTCATCATTGATGAACACTATGCAAGTTTTCACTGTAAAGGGATCCCATTAATTTTTGTGCAGGGTACCTCTGTTGGGCATGGAGACCTCGGGGTTAGAAGCAACAATACAGATACGAAACAGAAAGGTCAGTTGAAGTGCTGCCATTTACCACAATAAAAGTAACAATATCGGTGCAGGTACAGCTTGTTAAAGAAAAGCCTGAATTTTATGGGACTAATCCCATGTTGGAAAACTATTTGGTGATACATCCCAATGTGAATTTATCTGATATCAATGAAAGCAACATAGTTTGATAGCAGTAGAGGAATTGACCCTTGGATTACTGTATCCCATAACGCTTCTACAGAGAGGAAGAGAAAATGAGCACTACATATTTCTATAAGACACTTTCTTCTTTTACAGAAAGTGTTACTTTCTCTTGCGACATGTGTCTCTCCTGGCTTGAAGAAAGTAAATCCTGAAAAGTGTGAGTCTCTGTTAGGTAATTAACTTTCAAATCAATAGAAGAGATCTGAAGGCTAGCACAAGGCTGATAGAAAATGCAAAATGATTTTTACTTAACAAAGAAGTGTGACTGAATGAATGAATGTGTGACAATAGGAATAGTAAGACAAGGACATGGAAAGCATTACACCTGATAAAGGCAGAACAATCCATCACGACAATAGTATCTTTAATTCTCGTTAATGCTGTGCTGCAGTGTTTGAATTATATTTTGATTTTGTTATCTCTTAATAGATAAATCTAAGGAGTTTTAGCTGCCTAGAAAAAGCAACACGCAAACATATTTAAACCTTCTGTCCCATTTAAGCCATGGAAAGAAGAGACTGGGACTCTTACTGCAGAGTATACCTGGAACTTCTTGGACCTTAGGGCTAGCTATGTCTAGAAACATCTATATGGCATCTCTAGCGTTTTTGCAGGAGTGAATTTTTTAGGTGAAGGATGAGTGTATAAGTAGCTTGCAGAAGCTAATAAATGATTTATAGAAGTTCTGATAGTTAATCCATTATTTTAGACTGTTAGATAAATAAAGAGGCTGCTTATAACCACGGCTTGTAACCATCAAAGCCACTTTATTTTGGCTGTGTTTATTCACACTTCAGTATCAGCATGTTGCAGATATGCTAACATTTATTAATGATTTATTAACCTAGTAGAAACTATCTGTAAATGCAAGCTTTGTGCAAAGTGAGACCATTTCTTCTCTTATTTCTGTTTTCCTTCTCCTACTGAGAGAGGTCTGCTTGAGGCAGCTGGCATAGCTGATGGGGAAGAAGCCATGTTTCTTTCCTGTACTACACTGAGCTTAGAGCTAAGAGGAGGACTTCATTTTTCTTGTCTTGTCAGTAACTTAATCCTTTGCAGTTTTACTGTTCCTGAAATAATAAAGTCAGTCTGGAGCTGAAGGAAAGCCCTTCTCAATTCTCAGAAAAGCACAAGGATGAAGTAACCTTGGTCTTTCCCAAGCTAGTACGCAAACATTTTCTGCTGGTGACTTTCCCTGGCTGGGAGAGCGGAAGCATCTCCTGCAAATAAAACTCTGTCCTGGAAGTTACAACAATGATACTCTGCACCAGAGTCCATAATGAAGATCTGTTGCGGTAGTACTGGCTAAGGGAAGATGAGCCCAGGAGACGAGCCATTGGTTTTCTGCGTCAAATTTGCCAAAGCAAAATTAATTCTCACGTTCCAGTGGGAATCTGTCCTTTCTAAACTTAGATTCCGTAACAAAAGCTGTAAAAATTATGTGAGCCTCCTTTTAACTCCTTCCCTCTTCCTTTGCAATCTAATGAATAAAATGTTACCGTGTATGCAAAACAATGCTACCACTGAGGAGCAGAAGTGTACTCTAGCATCACAACTGTAACGAGGCAGGAGACTTTTCCAGGTTGTTCCTCTCCATATCTCATTTAGAAAAGAAAAAAAAAACTTTTTTCTTATGTGCCTTCACTAATGTGCAAGAATTAAGTGAATGGGCAGGTAGTGCTTACAAGGCAGAGCCCCACAGAAATCTTTTTTTGGCCAAATTCCAGCTAATTCTTGAATCACCGATTGTAATAAGAACATGTAGGATGAGTTGTTACAGATAGGCTGTTTCACTGTGACTGAGTGTTCCTAGGTCCGACCGATTGCGACCAGGACTTCAGGACACTCAGCATCTTTTGATGTCAAGAACCAATGGAGGAAATCATAGGAAGGAGTTCTACCTCTTTACTCTCTGCTGCATCAAAACAAAAGGAAGAACACTTCTGCGGTTTCATGGTTTGCCATTTCTTCATTAGTTGTTTCTTTTGGCCCTTAGTGCTGTATGTTGGAGGGTTATAGAATGTTTTAGAGACATGAGAAATCACAGGAATAATTTATTTTATGCCAAGAATTGTTTGATAAATTTTTCTCAAATCTGTTGGCTCACCACAATCTAAAAATCCTAAGAAATATATACAGAAAGATCTGTGAGAAGTAGTATAATTATTTCAAGGACCTCATCAGTCTTAGGGCCAATAGATTTATTGTCATTTAAGCCTGACATACAGATCTAATTGTGAGACCTGTTCCTCACATGAATGCTCCTTGTGCTCCTGGGTACTGTTGTGGTTTAACCTGGCAGGCAGCTAAACACCACACAGCCGCTCACTCACCCCCCCAGCCCCTAGTGGGGTGGGGGAGAGAATTGGAAGGGCAAAAGTAAGAAAACTTGTGAGTTAAGAACAGTTTAATAACTAAAATAAAATAATAATAATAAAATAGTAATAAAAATATTATAAAGAAAAGGAAAACAACGAGAGAGAGAGAGAGAGAGAGAGGGAAAGAAAACAGACAAAAAAAAAAGTTTATGCACCCACTCACCACCCGCTGACTGATGCCCAGCCAGTCCCCAAGCAGCGATCGCTCCCCCCGGCCAGCTCCCCACCATTAATATACTGAGCATGACATCATATGGTATGGAATATGCCTTTGGCCAGTTTGGATCAACTGTTTTAGCTGTGTCCCCTCCCCTTCCGGCTTCTTGTGCACCTGGCAGAGCATGGGAGGCTGGAAAAGTCCTTGACTAGTGTAAGCACTACTTAGCAACAACTAAAATGTCAGTGTATTATCAACATTATTCTCATACTACATCCAAAACACAGCACTATACCAGCTACTAGGAAGAAAATTAACTCTATCCCAGCCAAAACCAGGACAGCTACTTATGTTGACTTCCATGGGACTATTTTTGTGTTAGATTTACAGAGCTGATCTTTAACAGGTAGCAATTTGTCTTTATTACAGTGGGGAAAAACAGGTGAAATACTAGGTTACGTGAAGGCAGAATCTGGACCAGTAGATACTGAGAGCGAAGAAAGTTCTTTTTCTTTTTAATCAAACAAACCAATATAGACACACTATTTGGAGGGAGTTTGTTTTTTGTTTTTAATTCTCAGTGTGTTTGACCTTCAAAAGGACATGTAACAATGCAATTCAGAGGTGTGCTGCCTACAAGCTCAGCTTCTTGTTGTGTCTGCAGCTGAGAAAAGTGAAAACAATAAAGCAGATACTTTGAGTTTCCAATGAGAAAAAAGAAAACTGGCAGCCTTTTCTTGCTATATTGTTAAATATCTCTATTTAAATGCAAATGATCATCTGACACTGCCAAACAAAGTCATGTACCAGGAAACAGGCATGCAAGTTAAAAAAAACAAATTAAATTATTTTTGAAGATGCTGGATCACTCTTATTTCCAGGAGGAGTAGAGTTGGCTGAATACATTTTTAGTTGTGCACCGAGGGTCAGCTCAGCACCTAGGAGTTTCAAATCTGAAGATTTTTATTTTAAGTGTAGCTTTTGCAGAAGTGTGGGTGGCCTCTCTAGTTAGAGATCACTTGGAGGGGTGCTTGAAGTTTCTCGTGTGTTATCTCACTGCATGTACTGCAGTGGAAAGCCCAGTGCATACAATATGTTTTGGAAGGGGGTAGAATCCAGGGACAGAAAGAGGAAGAAACAGCCAAGCTGGTGCCTTGTTGTGCCTCAGGAATGTGTGGTTACAAGTGATCTGTGCAGTGCTTTATACTGCATCTAGCTGCAAGACTTCTGGCTTTCTCCCTAAACTCCAGACCCCATAAGCTAGACAGGCATGAGATTTGAGCACAAGGAAGGATCGGGCATAAAACAGTCTTGCAAGAGGAGGCTCTGTTGTCCATGGGTTGTGGTTCTTCCCTAGCAGGGGTGCTCCTGCTCAGGTGAGAACCAAGCAAAGCAAGTAATGAAAAAGTTATTTGAACATGCATCTAGGGCCCTACCTTTCTCCTTCCCA
Organism: Fregata magnificens; assembly: GCA_013389945.1. NCBI lineage: Eukaryota > Metazoa > Chordata > Aves > Suliformes > Fregatidae > Fregata > Fregata magnificens. The sequence goes on along the minus strand of WAAD01026620.1, from coordinate 20,230 downwards.
CTTCTTCTCTTGGTCAGGGATAGCCAGTTTATAAAACCCACTTCCTGGGGATCATTTTTATTCAGTTGGGTGAGCACCAAAGCCAACAAAGAAACTGTATCTTACTGAGTCTCCTCTGTTAAAGTTCTTCCTTTAATTTGCTGTTTACCTCACCTTCTTTTTAAACTTCCATTCTTATAAATCAATATGGATGTATTTGCTTTCTGCACAGGGTTCCAGTAGTCTCTTAATAATCATAAGAATCGTAATTACTGATTAAAGTTGCATTATTCATGCCAGATGGAGTCCCCTCACTGTCAGCCAGAATGAGTTTGCATTATGTAGTTATAGTACATTTGTGATCTAAATAAACAGATGGCAGAATGTGACAGCAAATTATGTGCTGGTGATGTCAGCAACAACGCTTCCCAAGTATAATTGCTTTAAACGAACATGAATGCAGCAAGGAGCTGGTAGTTTTAACAAGGTAGTTGGCATACAGTGTGGTAATTACCATACAACATCATCAATAGTGCCATGAATGACGTGCGAGTGTTGAAGGAAGAACACTAGCTTTGAAAAAGCAGTGACAGAAAGTCCGACTTTACACAACGGTCACAGTGGGTTTGCTCAACTGCATAACACCTCGTAGGTATAAGCACACGGCTAGCAGAGGAGCAGTGTTTTCTTTTGGGGTGATCCAACCTCTGCTGAGAGACATTTTGCATTTTCTCCAATGCGATCTCCCATCAGGGCGTGTGGGAAATATTTGATTTAGTGTAATGGAGCAGTGTTAACAGCAGCTGCTGTTAATACAGGATTGAAAGGTAAGCTTCTGGATTAGGTTCAAAGGGGAAATTCACTTAATAGAATCTCAGCAGTATGCAGTAATGAGTAAAAGTTTAATCAAAGACAAGGTTAGCTTCCTGTGGTCAAAAGAGCAGCGATAAGGACTGTGCATAGTCTTCAACAATGCTTATGTTGGGTTTCTCAGTTCATCCCTTCAGGTCTGGCTGGGTGTGAAGGGCTTGGCTGCCTACACCTCAGGCACTGCCACACCTGGATTTTAGCAACTGGGGCTCAGGGTGCAGTAAGGCAGGCTCGCTGTGTGTGCTCTGGGAGCATTCAGCATTCATAAGGGAGAAGCACTAAGAGCAGGAGTGTGACTGAGCTCTGGCCACATCTGGATGGGAGCTGTGAAATGAGGTCTCCATTCGCTCACAGTCAGGACTGGCGTGGGACTGTCCGACTGTTTTCTCAAATAACATACGATGCAGCCAGAGGAGAATGTGCCAGTTCTTCTGCCTGCTTTCCATTTCCTTGCACAGTGGTCAGCATTTAGCCATGAAATGGAAGATGTGAACCCAAGTCCCTCTTCAGTCCAAGCGGGTTTCCCTCACTAATTACTAAGTAGTTTATAAAAGCTACCATTGCTAACTCTTCCTCCTTCATCTATATTTTACAATGGAAGCACTTACAGTTCCCTTTCTTGAGGAACTAAACCTGTCAGCATGTGGAAGGACGATGTAGAGCATCACCTAGATTCTGAAGAAACGTGAGGTTCCTTCAGAAGCACAACTGCAGGCAACTAGAGAACCAGCAGCCAGAAAAGGAAAGATCCTGTGAGCTGAGCTGTCACTGGGGTTAAGTGGTTGCACAGGGCACATTTCCTTTACCATGATATTAGACATGGAGACTATGCAAGCTTTTGGGGGTGAGGAGTGGCTTTTAATCAAAAGCATTGAGTGTATCGCCCCATTGTTCAGATGAAATTGAACATGAGATAGATAGATATACTCTCTAGCACAGCCATCTCTTCTCCTGTGGAGGAATGAGTGGGTCTTACACAGGATGTAGAGAGCAATAGTAATAGCACTGGGTGATGAAATTGTTCTGCAGTCCTCCAGACTTGTTCATCTTTTTTTGTTTTAAAATGTCCCATTCATTATACAGAGCAGAGAGGTTTTTAGGGTATAAAGCACTTAGATGAGTAGCCATTTTTCATATATGTTTGACACCAATTCTCACTATTTATCTGGGCCTTTTTTACAGGCACTTTTTCAACCTTCGTAAAGCATAAAAACTCTCCAAAGACAAGATGGACCCTCCTCTTCAGCAGTTACTGGATGTTGAAGAAATTAAAGGAAGCCACATTTCTAATCTCTCTCTCTTTCTGTCTGTCCTGCAGGTGGCCGATGCCACAAGTCCTGCACAGGCCGATGCTGGGGACCCACAGAGAATCACTGCCAGACCTGTAAGTATGTAACACTCTGGGAAACAAAGGACTGAAAAATGATGTAACAGGGGGATCCTACTTTTTTTTAATTGTGAAGGGATACTATAAATTCTGGTTTTAGTATAATTCTAAAATACTTAAAATTTTTTTCTGTATGTTTGTATCAACAGATGAGCTGCTTTTTTTCCACCCATGTGAATTTATGTTTTTCTTTCCTCCCTTGCGCTTTCTAAAAATGCTTAAGCTAACTTGAGTTTTCTTTTCACTTCTTGGCGGCAACACGGAGCGCAGCTCCTGAGAATATTGATGGTTATTTTGGAATATACTGAAATGAATACTGCAGGAATAGAAAAAAACTACAAGGCAGATTTGGAGATCTTTAATGATGGCCTGATGCTGCAAAGTTCCTAATGCCAAAATACTCTGTTAATTTCAGTGGTACCCTGGGAATATTAGTTATCTTGAAGAATTGTTCTCTTTATAATAACTTCAGAATGTATTTGAGTTGTACTGAAAGAGAGAATAAAAGTTTTTTTGTGAAGGAAGTAGTACGTGAAGGGTTGTTCACAATGTCTGTCTGTCCTCTTGAATTTAGAGAGTATTAAAATGAATAAAAAAGAACTATACTGAGAGAGTTTCTTCCTTGTGTGCTTTCAGCTCCTTCAGATAGGCACTAAAGAGCTAGAAGTACTGTCACAATATTAGAAAATATAAAAGAGGAGAAAATTGAGAGCTCTCTTTTCCTACAAGTTTTTTCTTTTTTCCCCCTTACGGGAATAGAGCTATCCTTTACATTTCCTTTCTTTGAAATTTAGGAGGATGGAAATTGATTGCATTTACTGGAGTCACTCTTCCTAGGAAATGAAATGGTTGCTGATACCTCCCCCAGAGAGCACTGCTCTAGCTTGTGCTTGTTTCCTTGGCTGAGTTGTAGGTAGGAGGAAGGGATTGTGACAAATTAACTGCTATCAAGCAAGCACACCAGCTAACTCTCTCAACTGATGATAGCCAAATGTCATCTGCTTTTTTTGTTGGAAATATTAGGAACAGTGCAACTATGACTTTTTTTTTTTTTTTTTTTTTTTTTGACTGCTTGGAGCAAGAGATAAGAGAAAATTAGAAATGGCAGACAGCTTAACATGAGCGTTTTACAAGTGAGCACAAGCAGGAAATCCAAGCTGACTTCCGGTCTGTGGCAAAGCGAGGGGCACAGGCGATGGAGCTGCACAACTGCAGAGGCTCTGCCACCCTGCCAGGCGCTGCTTTTTGTTCAGGAGCATCAGCTGATGTTGCTGGCAAAGCTGATGACAGTTACAGCTCTGCTAAAGTTAATATGTTCTTATATTACTGTTTCATATTGGGCTTTATCTGCAGGTGTGATTAAAAACGCTATAGGACAGGTTGTAGGCATAACTATATAACGAACCAGGTATAGTGATGTTAAGCAGATTCTTCTTTGTCTGAATTGAACTAGTACATCTCCTTCCTTTGCTGGCAGTCTTTATGAAAGCCCCAAAGAAGTCCGTGCTCAGAAAGCCTCCTTACATCAAGGTTATGTGCTGAAGTAGATAATGGAAAGGGACTTAAACCCTAGCTGACCGAATTATTTTATATCATGGTTAGAATTAATTAATGCTGGTTCTTTCTTTGTCCTGATGAGTGGCCTGTTTGTCTAGTAAAACTAGTAACTCTGTAAGAACCTGGGTAATTCATCTAAACTTGAGTAGACTTTTTCAGGCCTTATGTGGTTGGCCTATCCAAGAATACTGTAAAACCTTGACAGCTATATTATATAAGGATGATATGATCCTGGCTCAGGCTTTGGCTCCAGCAAGCAGACGCTCCAGCCTTTTGTAAAGTTGGAAAGTCCAACTGGACTCTGTGCGGCTGCAGAAGTCCATGTGGCAGGATCAGCTCCCATTGTCTAAACCTCAACGAAGCACCGCTCTCAGATAAGTGAACTGATTTGGTGGATTAATGTAGTAATACCAGAGAGAGAAAAACTTATCTGCAGTGTTGTGAAGTCAGAAGCTTAGCAGAGCTGCACGGTAGGTTTGCTCCAGGAGTGACAGCTGTCTCTCTCTTCACAGTGACTGCCCTCTCAAATCCAAACAGTGGGGACAGGCTAAGGCACAACCGTGGATTTAAAATAATAAACTATGGAAAGACATTTGCCATCTAAGTTCCAGGGAGATACACAGATCACACATTTCTAATTTGAAATAGCTAGTCTACAGCCTTTGACCTTCGAGCACACTCTGCGGCCTCTGATTGTCAGGGACAGGAGTTAATTTTATGTTGTATACTTCCTCTTTGCCTCCCTGACCTTTCTGCACCTTAGGTAAACAGCAGGATTTAAGGAAAAGACTGAATGTTAGGCTGGCAATGGGCATTTCTTCATTGCACTTTCTCAAAATGTGGTTTTCTGCAAACTGTTTGAAACCAAGAATATGAGTAGGGACTACAAACATAAAAATGCAAGTTGTGCCGTGCTTTTGCTGCCTTCATTTCTGACTTTAAAAAACATGCCTGGCTTTCAAGCTCATAAAAGTTATCCTTAGATAGAAGCTGGAGATAGGATGAATGGTATCGCAAACATAGAGTATACCTTAACCTAGTCACCTTGGGGATGCACGTCTTTCAAACTCGTGTAGGAAAACAATTCGGCAGTACTACATCCCAATGTCAAACTATTTTGTTCCTAGAAACAACTCAGATGCATGTCTGCATTTTAATAATTTCTTTTTTTTTATGGACACACTGAGGCAAAAAATTCTAATGACCCCCCTCCCAAGATACAATTTAAATTATTTTCCTGGGAAAGGATAAAAAACCAAAAGATCTTAATCTGTGTCTTTCATTTCAAATTACATATGGAAAAAATCAAAATCCTTTTGTTTTTTTTCATGAATGTCATCTACCTACCATCTTCATATGTTGCCTTCCAGCAACGTCTCTCTGTACTTCTAACTCTATCTGAAACACCACCTGCATCTAACTCTGTCCTAATGTCTCTCTAACTGTGACAAGAAAATTTACGTATTTAAGACGACAATTAATAGGAAATTGGAAATCAGCTGTACTATTAGGAGGTAGAGAAGATGTAATTTCAGGGTACTGTTTTATGCAATTAACAATTTTTTCTTTTATAATTAAAATATCAGTAAATATTAATATTGAACATTTAAAAGCTAGATGGTATTCTTTGTTTCAGTGTCAGGAAAGGCTAATGTGGAAATACTTTAAAAAAGAATCTATTTTTCTATGAATATTGGGCACCCACTAAACAGAATGTAAACACTTTAAACAAACCCACAAGAACAAAAACTTTTGGAAGTTACTAATCAAGTTTGAAATCTATGGTTAGGTTGTTACTATTTTTGCTGTTGATGTCTGTTAAGAGTTTGGGGTTTTTTTTACTTTTTGTATGAAAAGAAATTGAAACTTTTACAAAATGAATGCATTGTTTTATTAAAATGACAGATTATGCACTTTGTCCTAGAGGAATGTAACTGAAATAAAAGAGAAAAATCTAAATTAAAATATAGGCCCAACTAAGGGAATGCAAAAAAGGCAAATAGCCTTTAAATCAAACCTGAAACATAAACATTCAGCAAATGTAAAATGCTCCATGACTGTGTATGTGTACAGGAGTTTGGCCTGAGCATAACTGTATTTATACAGTCTTTGTGCAGCTGATGTTGCTGAGAAAACGAAGGTGCCAATGCAGTAAGTACCCAATTAGAGCAGGAAAAGGCAAGCAGGAGCCTGGTAGGGGAGACAGAAAGAGCTGAACCAGCAGCTTAGATCAATCAGGGTAGCCCAGCATTTTTGCTTGGAGCCAGCATCTTTAATTAAAATCCTTGTATTTCTCTAATAACTTTGCATGTTCATAAGACTTTTTCATTGATTTCTGTTACTTCCCATTTTTTCCTTCATAGATTTATAGTGCCCTGACATAATTAAAGATTAAGGGAAACAATAAGAGAGACTGATTAATTGCACGCATATATGAAGTGCTCATTCCACCCTGTCCCCAGCACAGCTTATTGCTATATCACAGTGAAATACTAGTAGAGATTGACAGTCAGTGTTCTGCACTCCCCCAGAAACCCGTCCCAATGCATGGCACGTTTTTTCAAGACCTTGGTGTTTGCCACTGTCCTTTGCTGTCCTGGCCCTGACTGTGACAGTTCTGTGCAGCCAAACCCTCAGATTTCTTGGGATCCCACAAAGGCTCAGTAGGCATCAGGACAGGTAGTTGTGCTGACCCTCAAAAGTCTGGTTTGAAACTTGTGGCCTCAGCTGTGATTAGTGAAGAGTGTCTTCACAGTTAGGTTGGGTGAAGAAACGAGTATCTGGCACCTAAAATTCCTCTGGGGACCCAGCCCAGAACTCCTGCATCTCACGTGTGTGTCTGGGCTGTAAGAAGGATGTGATGTGAAGGCTCATAATGACCCCTGTCCACCAGTTCCCTGTGAACAGTCCCCACACTAGGTAGCAGGAGGAGGAGGTTGGTACTGCTCCACTCCTCTCTCAGCTTGTAGGAGGGTTGCTCTGCATTGACGCTGCCTGTTCGCAGCTGCTGCCCAGTTCCCTACCATCTGTCCCCACTCTTGGCACCATCTCGAGCCACGTGTCCCCTCTAGGAGCCACCCACCAACATCCATCAGCCTGAACATACAGTTAGATATTTTAGGTAATATTTACCTCTACATTTCACTCTTTCGGATAGGTCTTGAGTCACAGCTATAATACCAATTGATTGCATTTGGAGGAAAGTTTTTGGGGAAAAAAGCTTGCTATCTTTTTAAACCAGTGCAGCGATGTACATTTTCTATAGGGTTACCCCATGATAATGATTGCAGGAAGCTGAACTGTTGAGTTATGTTTATTGGAATCTGAACAATCAAATTGTTTCAGGGCTTCAAGCAATACATAGTATTGCCGTATGTTTGTTTTGCTTTGGGGAAAACCCTTCATTGCAAACTGTCTTGAATATGAGTCCTTAAAAACATTCAGAGCCCACTAAGCTCTTTTCTGTCTTGGTGTGTGGTGCCATGGAAGATATCTGACAGGTCCTCCTCAGAGCTGGACCCTCAATAGCAGTTATAATGCAAATACAGCATGCAATTAACGAGAAGATAAATATTGTATGTTGTGGCCTTTTCCTAGAATGAAAAGTTGGCATTTCTGTTGGCATTGTTTGCTTTCCCAGCAAAATAAACAATTAGGGAAGAACAGTGACAAACCTTTGCTGTAATTTTAAATTTTGCAAACCACTTTATGACTTCCTAGTCTTCAGGAAAACTCAGTGTTCCCTATCCTGAACAGCATGGTAGAGGCCCTCATTAAGCTGGTGCCTAATCATAAGCAGAGTATGCTTTTTGACGGCATTCTGTGTTGTGCTGAAGAGGGGGCCATATCCCTCCAGGTCAGCCCTGCGGCTCTTGCTTTTTTTAAAAAGGAAACATACTCTGGACTAAATTGTTGTAGTCTCTTAAAAAGTTAGGGAATTAAAAAAAAAAAGACAATATCTGTAACTTTATACATTGCACAAGCCTTACTGTGGGGCTCTAGAGGAGGGTCAATAATTTAGATGATTTTGTCCTAACCCAATAGTGTGAAAACTGCTGAAAAGATGTCAGTAAATTGCTTAAATCCATTGCTGTTGTTGGAGCTCATTTCCCACTGTTGTTTAAGCTACACAGCCTAGGGAAGTGCTATTATCTGCATCTCAGCTTGAAAGAAGTGTGTAATCCTGCAAATACATATCATGGCTCGCTAAAAGTAATAGCTCGTGAGTTGACAAGAAGACCGTGCCTTTTCTGAATATGCCCAGGGGTGGTCAGTGTGGTTTGTGGGCATGGACACCAGGCACGGGAGAGGCAGGTCCCTCCTCCCCTCACAGCAGGGGATTCACCTCCTCAGGGCTTCTTTTTGGGGAGGCAGCAGTGGAGGATTCCCAGTACCTCTTGGAGCCGATGGTGTGGGACACGCTGCTGGGCCTTGCTTGGCCTCTTTGCCCTTTTGAAAGCCTGCCAGGAAACCTCCTCCACGGGGAAGCAATGGTTATATGGTGATGGTGGACATCGGGACCCGCTCCCAACAGCAGCTGGCACTGAGGTAAATAAATTATGATTGAGTTAATTAGGTGGCTCATACTAATTGTCTACACAGAGGTGCTTTACACCAAAACTTCCCAGGTTTAAGCAAAACATTAAATTGCAACAGCGAGGAATGCTTTTTAACAGCATCCTGCTGGTGAGCGGCCGTGGTGTGGTATCATGTCCTCTTCTCTTTTCCTGTTGTAACAGCGTTGATTGGATCCACCTGAAATTTGGCTCCTAGGCTCTCTGCCTCTAGTGCAATTAAAAAAAAAGAAAGAAAGAAAGAAAAAGAAAAAAAAAAAGAAATATGCTGCTGGTGCACTGTAATTTTTTAGGGTGTGATAGTTGGGGGGGTGCTGGCGAGGGGAACCTGGACACTGCGCCCTCTGCCTGTGGAACCTTCTAGAAGGGGTCACTGGGCATGTGTGGTGGGGAGGGGTGCACTGAGCATGCTGGGGGGGGGGGGGGAACCACTTCAGTGTGTGTGTGTGTGTGTGTCCCATGCTGCTGCCATGAGGAGTGGTTCAGTGCATGGCTTCACGGCCTGCCCTGCCGCTGGCAGTAGTAACGCCAGCCAGAGGGTCAGAAAGCGGTGGCAGAGGAGCGGTCATTTTAAAAAATGAGGTACATGTGGTCATGAGCAGTCACTGTGTAAAAGGGAGGCAGAGCATTTGGATGGTGCCCCCTTGGCTCGGGGGCCAACTCCTTGTCTGAGCAGTGACACAGGTAAACAGAGAGGTTTTGCATGGTGGGACGGAATGAAATGAATGTCCTCTGCCTCTGTGCCTCTCCAGTGATAGCAGAGGGGGAGCCTCTGGCAAATAGGGTCCTCCGTCAAGTCAGGATAAATGTGGGCCTCGCCTCCCTTTGAGGTCAAAACAGATACTGTCCGGTCCAGTGCAAATCAAGGTGCTATAGAGCAATTTCTGAAGTGGCAGAAAACTGTGCAGTCACTGACTAAATGAGGTCTTCATTAATTTTCATGAGACAAGACTCTGTCCCTATCAACTAATGGTGTGGCAGTGGCATACTGCGATGTGTGTTTTGCTTAACCTATGCCACTGTTTCATATCTCTGTCCTAATGTTTATCAATACGGTTACTTAAATAAACAAATCCTCTTGTTTCTCTAGCAGTGATGACAACAAGTGCATTTACAGGAATTTCCCTTATTTCTTATATCAGATTGCATAAGGCACGAAAGTGTTTTCTGTCTGGGGGTTTGCCTCTGGTATCGGCAGGATGGAATTACTCTAAAAGTGCATCACTTTATTCTGTAGATTATAAATGATGACTTCCCTTTGCTTATTTACATTTTTATGTCCTAAATAAATACTGCATATATCAAGAAGCTTTGGCATTACCTTAAGTATTTCCGGCAAGTAGTGGAGGGAATTTGGATTGGAAAGTACTTATAAAGGAGTTACCAATACATGAAATAGCAGAATCAAGCAGAAAGTTGGATGGAATTTTGCACTCTCTGGCTTCTTGAAAAGCGTTTTCCGTAGAGAAGTAATTAAATGCTTTTAACAAAATAAATGGTAAAAGTTAATTGCAGAAGTGGAACATCCCTGCTTTTGTCAAAAGACAGCTGACAGCACAGCTTCCTGGCATTCTGTAGGCCGTGGTTGGTATAGTCCTGTGGATAATACTAATTTCTTTTTCCGTAAAATAAAGATAGAGGCTATAGCCAAGTGAGGGGAGGAGGGTGCTCCACTTGTTGACCATTCTCTGCACAAGACTAAGCCCTGAGGTACAGTAGTGTGGTACCACTTAAATCACCGTGCTTTCCAGTTGGTAGAATATAGTTGTTTCCCTGTGAATGAAGGCTGGATTGTGTTATTTAGAAAAGGTAAGTGGTGTTTCCAAATGAATTCCAATCTGCAGGTTGTATTCTGTTCTGTTATCTCATTGCCTGTTTGTCAAATTTGTTGCCATCAAGAACAGCATTTGGCTCTGAGATTGCTGGCCTCACTCTGAATTTCACTCATTTACTCAGTGTTGCTGTTCTTCATGGGGGAAAACTCACATGGAACTGGTGGGCTCTTCTGTTATTTTGTGCGGGCTTTTTTTTGTATCCTTCCATCAGCTGTTTACAAAAACTAATAATTTGAAAATAATATTCCACCTGAATTTCCAAGGGTAAGAGCAAACTCTTTAAAAGTTCTTTCTCCGCAGTCCTCGAGCAACATATATGTTCCTAAAGAAGGTATTGTGAAGGTATTCTGGAGGATATGAGTGACCAGTACCATTGAAGCAATTACCTTAGAACTCGAGGGGTTTTTCAGTATGCTGTTTGGCTTGTTGTTTTCCTCAGTGTGCAGTTGAAGAGCTCTCTCCTTAGTTCTGATTCTGACATGATAATTTTTCCTGCCTCCTTCTAGTAACGAAGACAGTGTGTGCAGAGCAGTGTGATGGACGGTGCTATGGGCCCTACGTCAGCGACTGCTGCCACCGGGAATGTGCTGGAGGCTGTTCTGGACCTAAAGACACCGATTGCTTTGTATGTGTGAGACTTCTCATTTTTCTTATTCCTGGCAGTCACATTGCAAATTCTTAATGCTTTAATCCATGAAATTCACAATTTTGTGCCTTTTAATGTATTGCATGCACACTCCCAGATTTAGACTGCAAATTTTAGCATTTAATATTTTTCACATTATATTAACATCACTTATCTACTTAATATTACCCATTAACAGATTTATGAGATTTGTAAATACAGATTGGGAACCATTAATATGCTAATCTCTGGGATTTGTATCTTTTGCTTTTCTCAAATTAACTTTTAGAGGTGATAGGGAACTTTTAGAAGTATTTATCATTACATTTGAGCATGGCTTTTATTACTACTCTGTGTGCTTTTTATTTGAAAGTCAAGAATACAATTTAGCTTCTCTGTGAAAGGTGTTCCCTATTACTGCCAGACTTGATTTAAATTCAGCTTTTTTACTGGGCATGCTTCTTAGTGGAGATGGAAGGAAAGTGGTTTCCAAAATACTCTACCTCAAATGCATGCTACTACGTGTGCTTAAGATGAAAAGAGGAACAGGGTAACTTTTTCCTTAAAAAAATAGACAATCTGAATGTACAGGCTTTTAGACAAATTTGTCTTGTTTGTAGTCCATTATTTGTAATAGTGTAAGCAGCTTCAGAACTCAACACTGATCTCAAAAGATGTGTAGCTTACCACACTGGGATTATCACATGGGATCACACTTATCACATGGGACAAATTTTGCTAATGTTTTCAGGGGAAGCAAACCTAGGCCTAAAGAAGCCTAGAACTAGAACATGCACAGAGAGGTGGATTTTCAAAGGTACCCAAGTGGTTGAAGAGACAAATATCTACAAAGTTGGGTAGGCTCCTTTTAAAATCTGCCAGATAGGATTGAGAGGAGGGATCTTATCGTATGGAAAATTGCAGATGTTTTGATAGTGTAGGCAAGTGGATCATAATGAACTGGCAAAAATGAATCTTTCCCTGGCTGGACCTGAAACGTGCTCACGGTTCAGATATTGTTTGATAGTGGTAGATGTTGTGCTTCAAAACCACATTCTAAGTGCTATTCTTTCGCTGCTGATGAAATGCAGTGATGGCCTGACTTAACTGCTAACAGGTTTTACTAAAGCTGTTCTTTGTGGCTGAGGCTTTGCACAAGTAGATATTCAGTACACAATGTATGCCCAATCCAACACTCACTGGAAGTTCTGTGTTGGCTTTGGACTAGAGAGATGGGAAAATAACATTCTTTGCGGTGTCAGGTACGATCTAAATAGGTAAAGGAAAGAGGAAGAATGCAGTTATTGTTCCCGTATGATTGTTGAGGAACATCCTCAAAGCTGATGTGCTGATGTGTGTCCATTTTCAAGGTTAAGGACAAGTTATTTGCAGCATAAGTTCCGTAATACTGGAGCCTGAAAGAAAATGAGTTAGGCTTTCTGAATTGTGGCAGTTATGGAAATATGTACGCTAAAAATCAACAAGCGTGTTTGTTCTGATCCAGCAGAGAAGCACCCAGGGCTCTATTCTCATTCACTCCTGGCCCAAGAGCAATGTAAAAGAAATTCAGCAGGGGTCTGGCAATTTTCAGGACTAGTCATTACTTGCTTAGTACACAGTGGGTGAAAAGTGTACTGCTTTAGGCTATAGACAACTGTGCTTAGCTTTCAGCTGAGATACAGAACTTTGTTTTTTCCCTGTGTATTTCCCTGTGCTTTCATTCACAAATTAACAGCATTTACCACCAAATGCTAGAAGTTTGCATGTATTATCGAAGCAATTACAAATACATAGAAAGCATTATAGTCATAAATTAAAAGTTCTGAAATCTTCTAGATGCGCTTTTCCTGAGAAGTGCCATATCTCCGAAGAGTATTGGTGTGCTTTATGAATTTGCTAAAGCGTTGTCAGAGGATTGTCATGTACATGATAGAGTACCTTTTAAGTCAACAGCAGATGTAAAAATTATGTTGAGGAAACAAACTAAATTAGTATTTATTAATAAGCAAAAGTACAGTTTATGAAGCATTACAAATCCTTTAGCATATTATGGCAACTTGCAACAGCATCCTGTTGTAAATATGGTTTTAATATTTATAGATAAAATTCATCCATCCTCCTCCATATGCTGCCATACAGTCATTTGCATGTTCAGTTCTAAAAGCAAGACAGTAATCATCATCTGACATAACTGCAAGCAAACATGCTAAAACAAAGTTTTAGAGATGTTCTTATCCTGCATTCAAAACCAAACTGGATCCAAAACTTGAAATGCATAGGAGGGCCTGGTTGGGTGCCCAATGGAACCAGAAAAGTAACACAACCCTATTTGTAGGTTGGACTTCCCATCCGGTTCTTAGTAAAGAAGTAACTGACTGTATTTATCTTTGTAAGAAAAAATAAAAAATCTGGTTCTGTGAGAAACCGACAGTTTTTGTAATATGCATTTTAAAGAACCAGAGAACACAGGATCAGCTGTTTGGCTTAGCTCATGCTCCATATAGGACAGTGCCTTCATCATGGAACTCCCTGTTTGTCCCTTTCAGCAGCACATTTTGTCCTTCTCCCTTGGTTGCATTATTAGCCTCTCCCTTCTGAAATCTTCTGACAGGACTAGTAACCTCCTTCAATCCTGCTGGTCCTGATCTGAATGGAGATAAGGACTGTTAGTAAAAGCAGCAGAACAGAGGAATCTTTTTTACTTTTCTCTCAGTCACAGCCCTGGAGGGGAGGGGACACGACACACGTGTTGATATACTTGTTGACACTTTAAAGATTCAAAACCATCTGTATTTTTTACAACCTGGAAAAGGACCAGAAGGATTCATCCATAGACTAAAACTTCTAAAGCAACCTGGCTTCTGGAAGACAGGTTATTGGGGAAACAGAATCTAGTAGCAGTGGTTGCTTGAACTGCTAGAGGGATCCAAGCCAGGCTACAGCTTTCATGTTCATATGAAATTTGACATTTACGGTATGCTTTGTGAATATTACTCCAACAGTTTTTTATAAGCTGTGGTTAAAACCATAGACACGATATGCGGTGATAAGGAGTGTCAAAATCAGTGGGGTTTTTCTATTACTAATTATCAACCTTGCATGGTCAATTATTTTCCCTGCATACCATTACTTCATTTATTCGCACACTTGTCTCTTCATTTGTCAGGGCCCTGTCCTCTGTCAGCTGTGGGTGGCTGAGCTTGAATGCTAAGTGATACAAAGTCCTATTTTCTTTTCTCAGTGTGTGAAGCAACTGACCTTGTTAAACTTGCCACTTAGGGAAATGACCCCCTCCTGTGCCAGCTCAAAAGAAGTTCTTATCCCTCTTGCTTTCTAATTGGGAATTTCAGTTTTCAGCTAGACGATGGACTCATGCTGTAAGAAATCTAAAGGTTGGACCTCTGAAAAAGTCATTAGCATTTGTTTAGACTGACTATGATAAATAGCTGTTCACTCTTGGCAGTTTTAGAATGTCCTATCGAGTTGTGAATTAGTTGATTGAGAGTAGTAACAATAGTTAAGAAACAAATTACAGTGTTGTTATGTTTTTGTAGGAAGTGCTGTAACAGTCAACTGTGTTTCAAATTAAGGGGGCTTAGTGAGCCCCCTTTTATAAGTCAGGTATTTGCCAAGATCCTAGCAAGAAATCTAAGTAGCCAAAATGAAGGTTAGAAAACTATACATTACATTCCTCACTGTTGCAGCAAGTTGAACAATTGAGATTGTATTTTAAACTAAAAAAAAAAACCCCAAAAGCAGCTATATGGTTTACTTTAATATTTTTTTCTTCCTTGTTTTGCAGGCCTGTATGAATTTCAATGATAGTGGTGCATGTGTCACGCAGTGCCCCCAGACTTTTGTATACAATCCTACCACCTTCCAACTGGAGCATAATCACAATGCCAAGTACACCTATGGGGCTTTTTGCGTCAAAAAGTGCCCACGTAAGTGCTGTGTTAGCTGCCTTTTCCTACAGTGATGGGAAGTTTGAGTTGCATTTTAAGAGCCTTACAAAACAATGAGAGAATGAGAGCTAAGTGCATAGTATAATATCTCAAATCACTCCACAGGTGCTTGCAGCCTGTAATAACTCGGTCGTGTTAACTAAAGACAGTGACATTCTGGGCTGCATCCTATACTGTAGTGATTTTCTTAAAGAAAGGGAATTCACTAGGTTTCTGTTTTCATGACTGCCACTTGTTACATTCATGCTTTAGATCAGCATTTGTAAATTTCAGAATGAACTGTTAAAATAGTTAGTGGGATTCCAAAAGGGTAGATATTTCTGTTTCAGAAAAATAACAGTCCACCACCAGTACTGCCTGCCACCAAATGCTTTCATGATACTGATGCCCTTTCTTAACTTGAAATAACGATGGTTTGACAGAAAGTTACCATAAATATTTTCTGAGCAGTTCTGTCCCAGTGAAAAAAAAAAAAAAATGCAATACTGACAACAATACAGTCTTAAAGCTCCAGAGTAAAATTAGAGAGGAGGAGGGAGTTAAAAAAAGAATAATCCCATGCATGTAAAAAACACATGCCTCTGAGATGCCAGACGGATGATGACAAGTAACAGAAAAATTGAGAGGGTCATCACTTACATAGTCTTTGATACTGCTGTTTTAGTTAGAAAGAAAAATAAGGGAGATAGTATTCTTGCTCTCCCTTTCATTCCCACCAAGGTTTACAGTTCTGTTGTGCATTAATTATTTTATACATAAATTACATATAAGAAGGATGAGTATTCTATAATAAGTGGAACCATAATTCAACCCAAAGCAAAATCCAAATTTTTAACCTCTGTGGAGGAGTTCAAATTGACAGTAGGCTGAGGCTGTGACTGTCAAAGCTTAGTTCTGTCTCTAATAGAGTGGTGGCTTTTTGAAGCAAGATAACTTCTTTACAAAACTGGTATACCATGCACTACTTAAGGGATATGATTCTTTGTCCAAATACTTCATTGAACTTTTTTTCCTCCCTTTTTTTTTTTTCCTTTCTTGACATTATTAAGCTTTCAGTTAAGTAGGATCAGTCTATATTCCCTTTGGCAGTTCTTTTACAAGGCAAAATTGAAATACTTGTCATTGTCTTGTGCAGTGTTTTATCCCAGACGTGTATTTGTATTTTTGTACATATTTGTATATGTATGAGAGAGACAGGACAGGGCATCTTGTTTTATTTCTCTCCAATTACTGTAGCTTTTTTTACCACAAATAATGATGAAACCAAATTGGGGGAGGAGGGCTGATCAGGCCTGACAATTCATGGATTTTCATAAGTCTCCAAAAACATGCCTAATTTGCTTGCTTATACACTTTTGAAAACACTGAACATTAAATGTTAATGCCAATGTGGAAGTGCTGAAGGAATTAATAATATAGACTGACACAGAGTCCATAAACATGTGTCCCAGTAGTATTGAGTCCAGTGGTTCTCTTTCTGCCAATATCTTCTTTTTCTCTTCAGACAACTTTGTGGTAGATTCCAGCTCTTGTGTCCGTGCATGTCCGAGCTCCAAGATGGAGGTTGAAGAAAATGGTATTAAGATGTGCAAGCCCTGCACTGACATTTGTCCTAAAGGTAGGCAGTAATTTAGCATAAATTTTCTTGAATGTGGTCTACACTGTAGTAGAGCAGAGCAGGGTGTTATTTTGGCATGAAATACCCTTCATGAGTATGTTGTAGAATATTAATAGCCTTTGGATGTCCACAGAACTTTGAGCTATGTAGGCTGTGTGCGAAGTATATGTGATAGAATGATAATTTATTAAGTTGTAATGGTAGTATAACCAAACCAATTACTTTTGATCAGGGATCTCTCTGTTGGTTTTAGAGAAATCTGAAAGAATTCTTTATTACGTGATTTTAATGACAAGTATTTCCTTGAGGTGTTTTAGAGCTGTCCTTTTGTCATTCCAAAGGGGGCTATACTAAAGCCCTGGCTTCGATGTATGGTATGTCTCATAGTTGTCAATACAACGTTAGGTTTCCACTTATTTCCTCTGTTTTCCAAAAATGTCTCTGTTTTCCCAGAATCTTCTACCTCCTTTCTCAGTGTCTAAAACGTTGACTAGAAGTTTTTCAGTGTTGGTGCTGTTGAGCAGACTGAAATCTATAGGTTACTTTGCTGTCCCAAGCTCCACTAGGGAGACTTTCTGCTCCCTGCTTGAAGGGCTCAGGAGCAAAGCACCATCAGTTTTCCCATGTGGGGCTATGCTACTTTTCAGTCCTAGTGGAAGCCATATCTGGAAGGGAATTCACAATGAAGCTACTGAAAAACTCTGTAAAACAAGTCACTCCCTATGGCTGAAACAGTCAAACAGAGAGATTTCTGCCAAGGCAGGGTACTGACATGCTGAATTCTAAGTGAAGGCAATGTCCAGCCCTTTAACCTAATTGCAGNTTAGGACCCCTCAGTTTCTGCAGTGAGTAGTGCACACATAAATAGCACGGCCACCAGGCTAGTCTGAGCTAAGGTATCAACTCTCTGTTCACAGCTGGCTTGCATGGGATTTTGTGTGGTTCATACTTGACTTTNTACTCTGTGACGAGGAAAGTTATCACATGTTTGTAAAAGGTTCAGGTCTACCGCTGGTAGTTGTCATTAGAGGAGCCTGGTTAGGGAGATAGGATACGTTACCTGATGGAAGTCATGAAGGATTTGTTCCTGTATGCATCATGCGTCCCAGAAAATGCAACTAAATTACATAGAAAGGCTACACCAAGAAGTTTCCTCACTGAGTACCAAAGTTTCTCCAGGCCCCAGTTAACTTATTTGTTGGGATGATGAGTAAAGAATTATTTGTACATCCTTACTAA
>WAAD01026619.1:0-52990 GCA_013389945.1 Fregata magnificens | reverse complement strand
TAACCACAGCAAACACCTCTTCCAGCCTGGCAGAAGTAGGCATGTCAACCCTCACACCTTTGCTATGAGTGTGTATGGGTTCACGGCACTTGATTTCCTGCTCAGCAGCAGCTAGTTTACACCAGGCTCATAGGAACTGTGGAGTGGAGACCCCCTTGCTTGCTCCATTTCATATCTGTTCTTCAAAGTACCTAAGCGTCATGGGTGGAGAATGAGTCTTTAACCCATCTTCTCCAAACAAAGCCAGAAAAGAGTCTGGTTTTGCTCTTATCTAAACATGTCGTGCTAGGTAAATATCGTTGGCCATAAATAGATAATGCATGGTCGAAGGCTCTTTTCACTTACTACAACAGTGATGGAAATCTGGTTCAACACTGACCAGAGGACACTTGCAGACTTCATGTTTTTCACCAGGTTGGTGTTTCCTTCAAGTTCTCTGAGATCTGCCCTGATATATTTGTCCTTCACACCCGTCCCAGACATTGCCCCAGTAATACACTGAGGGGGGATTTGCAGACCCAAGCTCTAGGCTTTCATTTATCAGACTAAAAAGAGAAAACTTGCACCAAAATATCCAACATTAACCTTTGTGCACCTGGGCAATCAGATGAACCAAGGAGCAGGTTAAGTCTCTTATTTTTTGTATTTTCTCTCCAGATTAATGTCAGGTTAGAGGACTGTGCCAGGACGGAAAGGGAGAAGACACAGGGCATAGAAGAACAAGACTGCCTATTTCAATAGCAGTGCTGCTTTCTCCATTTTAACATGATTATGAATCATAATGCATCACTGGAATGACCTAGTTGAGTGACTACAGGATCAAATCACACATGTAGGCCATCCAGCAAAATATGTCACTCTTGCAAGAAAGGCAACAGTTTCAAAATGGACACTTCTTCAGCAGGCTGAAGATGTCACCAAACAGTTCTCGCTGGTGTTGTAAAATCTGATCAGAATCTCCTTTTCCCTGCCCCTTTTTCCTGTCATCCCTTTGTATCTCGATCCTGGGTATTCATCTTGATTATTCATTTTTATCATTTTGTGTCATCAGACTAGCTCTTTTATTTTCTCTTTCATTATTTACATGAATAACTCTGTCAGTTGCTGTGGATGTCGCATAGTATATATTACAGCCTATTGCCAGGACAGAAAATAACCCTGAAATTTGAGCAGATGTCTGAGAGACTCACTGTTTTTATGGGTAGCTTGAAATAACACTACTGGCCCCAGTTTTTCTTCCTTCTTATTATATATGAATCTACAAAAATAAGCAATACAAGATTCAGGTTGTATGGAAGACAGACTGAGCCCTTCAATTAAAAAACACTGCATGCGCTCAGCCATTTTTTAAGTTTCTTGGGGTTCTGCTATGCTGTTTGAAAGCTGCATTTCAGTTCAGTCCAGCCATGACACAGGACCTGGTTATACATTGCATTGCATTCTCCATAGGTTGCAGGAAACGTTAAACCTCAGATGGTCCACATCTGTCTTCGACTCTGCATTTTATGGGTTTAGTAGTTGTTACTGTTGCGTTCCCTAGAGTTGCAGCAATAATTCTACTTTGTTGGACTAGACATCCTCTCAAACCCATGGCTATGCTTTAAATTTAGAGCACTGGGCTGTTGGATGTTGAAGGCAAGATTAGGCAAAGTTCTGAGGGATTGTTCCTATTGCTTTTCATCAAGGCACTCTGCTGTTATTCTTTTATATTAAAAATGGCCAAACAATTTTTCTTTCCCGTTTTTGGCCCATGAGTCACCGGAACCCAGGACTTCCAGAGTTCAGCAGCCATCCGTGAACGTGTTTTCTGAGTCTACTAATTTGAGCTGCAAATCACACAAAACTATTCCTCTGTATTTAAAACATTCCTCTGTATTTAAAAACAATAAATTTGGAGGAAAATAAACAAGACTTTCTTTACTGACTGGGTAAGTAAGTAATTATGAGGGAGAAAATATTTTACGAAGTGAATGTAAGATGCATCATTTGACTTATTTAAGCCTATTTCAGAGAAAAAGCTAAATACATACTGTTGGAAAAAAAAGCTTTCATGAGAAGTAGTAGAGTCTGTATAACAAAGCGTGCTGTTAACTTGTGAGCCTTTATACATAGATACAATATGATTCTGATTTATTTATTTATTTAGAGCTTCTGGATGCCTTTGTAACAAATAATGATAATAATAGTCTTGGTCATGCACTATTGAAGCTAATGGTACAGATCCCATTACCGTTAATAGCAAAAAATCAGGCTGTCTACTATTTCCATTGCAAAAGTATAAAGAAATGCATAACTACACAACAGACTACACATATATAAAATTACTTTTAGGAAAAAGTTAGCATATGATATTTCAAGATCAGTATTTGCCATTTCATAATTTCTATATTATTCAAGTTTATCTAATTTCAAATGAGTTCATGCTTTACATGTACTCCTGTCCCTAAATAGAAATACTTGTATTTTCTTCTTTGATGATGGATCCAATATAAACATGTTTGTTCCAAACAAAAGAACAAAATTTCTGTACAGTCTTAGAAGTCAGTTTTTTCTTCTAGTCTCAGAAAATGTGATCATCAACATTCATTTTATTTGCTCTGAATAAATTATTCAGATCTTATTTACCATATTATTAAATTTTAATTGTTCCATTGCATTTTCTCAAATGTAAACAAACCTGTGCAAGAACAAAACACTGCTTAATTACGGCAGCTTCAACTGCTCAACAGAAGAGACATTTCAGAGAGAAATTTTTAGATTGTCTAATTCTTTCCTAAAGGCAAACTCAGCTTTCTTAAAGATATTGCCTACCCATTTTATTACATATCCACAAAGGTAAATTTTCTAAAGGAGATCTTACAAAAGAGAGCATTTAAACTCCTGAATGGTTTTTTTTCAGTGAAGATAATTGCATATTAGTAGAATTTTCCTTTGTTTAGCACTGCCCAGAAACCTGTATTAAAAATGATGAGACATCCACATGAGTCTGTATCAAAAAGAAAGAACACAAAAGCCCCCCAAAATGCTGGAACAGGCTGACTTGCGCTGGCTGATGTGGATTTTGACTCGTGTCTCCGCTTGTATATCTCCAGTCACTCCACTATCTGGGGATAGAAAACCGTGGCTTGCAAACCTCACTACTTCTTCACAGTGACTGCTGTGGGATACCCCGGCAATGTGGGAATAGAAATGATCATCAGGCTAGCAGATGAACAGAAAATAGCTGTGGTTTTGCTCTGACAACCCCTGAATGTGTGCAGACCTCATGCTCCCTGATATGAAAATTGAAGTCATGGCACAGTAAGGACTGGTTATAAGACTAACACCGCATCCAACATACTAAATCCATTCCTGTGCTGGAACAAAGCGCAAGCTTCTCTGAAGTTACACTCACAGGGCTTATTAGAAGGCAAAGTCTTACACAGGTAGCCCACACCCAGCAAATCAAGCCTGCATTTCACCTTAACTCACATAACACATGGTTGTGTGCTTTGCCAGGGGCTTCAGACAAGCAAGATGGTGCATGCAAGTGGTCTCGCAGCCCTGTAACATGAAGCAATGACCATTTATTTACTTTTGCATTGCTTCCAGTAACAAAACTCTAATGACTGAGGAGTGAAAGCTGGTCCCAGCTATATGTCTGTAAAGGAAACCTCTGCTTGCCCCAGTGGAGTCAATCATGTTAGCGTGGCACTCTCTGATGGTGGAATGTGAGCCAGCAGAAGTCTGGGTTTGGCTTAGGTGTGTAATTACAGAATGTGCTTTGACGGGTAAGTCCTCTGAAAGCATTAAAAACAACAGTGAGACCACAGTGGGACTCATTAGTGAGTCAGAGACCTGACCCAATGTGTTTGAACAGTTCCTGGGCTGGTTTGGACCACTGGAGGAACTGTCACATAGTTGTCAGTCCTCAGCTCTTCCTGACATGCTTGTAGAAGTCCTGCTTGCATGGACTACCAGTGACTTAGGGCCCTGGGGTGTCAACAGGTCAGTTGGAATTTTTTGATATAAATGTTGAGAAACATGGGGAAAATAGGTGAATACTTTGGAGACAGAGCAGGAGCGTTGTTGTATATAGAGAAAACGAACAGCATGCTACTGGAACAGGGACGCCAACCCCTACAGCATTGGTTTTCGTTTAGTGTGTTATACTCTCATTTCATATGCCTCAAATTATGGACAATGGAGCAAATTTTTGTTCATATTTAGCAATGATTATAGAAGGAAGAAAAAAGCCAAAGATGCTGTCATCAAAATCCAGCTGTAATCTTGCAATCACAGCTTCTCAGAAATAGTCTCTAGCACTATCAGAAAATACATGTGTGGTCTGATCATAGCCAGAATGTTTGTCTGGAATTTCTCCACTGTTCTCATCTATGGCTAATGTTTATGACTGCTTTTGCACAGCCTTGGGGGCCCTCTGTCCTACCAAGTATGCCTTTTTCATGATGGTAAGCTAAAGGACTCTAGCTGTAACCAAGTGGTCTGATATTCCACTTTACTATTGGTGTGCAATGTATTTCTGATACAGAAAATAGACCTGATGTTCAGCAAAAATTTGTATTCCCTAAATTTGTTGAAGAAATAGCAGAAGATTAAAAGAGCAGCAGATAGCTGTCTGCTGAACATTCAAACCTCAGTGAATAGGTGCCTCCAATTTTGTATCATTCTGATCTCCTGCCTCTGTAACTCGCCTGTTTGTGTCAGCATCAAACAATAGGTCTAGGGAAAAAATAATGTACTTGAGGGCTGGATCCTCAGCTGCAAGCTAAGAGACAAGTAGTGCAAGGCTCTAAGTGAGAGCTAAAGACTGCAAAGTATTTAGCAGAAATAATCTAACAAGAGCCACCGAGAGCGTCCAGGAGGCGACACCCTGCAGAGCTGCCAGAGCCCTTGGGTGAGTCCAGAAAGCAGATTACTGCTTCTCTGTGACCTACTCTAGTCTGTGCATGTATAAATTAAAGTAGAAATATCACTAATCAAAAGAGAAATTTCTACTCCTGCTGCCTGGGATCAGCCCCTCACCACAGAGTAGCACTTGCTGTTCTTTTCTGGATTACCAAGAAGACATAAGAAAGGAGAGGAAACAGTAGAATTAAACCATCTTACAATAATTTTGAGGGGCTTGTTCTAGTTTGTCATTTTTGCTTTGGCCATCTAAGGCCCAGGTGAAGTAGGGTGAGGAACTTAGAAAGCAGAGTGACCTATGCCCATCAGTGGTGTCACTCCCTAAAAAAAGGATTCAAGAATGTCCCTGCTACCCCATGGACACTGTGTGGTGCTCTGCTGATGGGCTTAAGTCCCAGCTCCATAAGGTGTCAATACAACCGTACAAAAGGTTAGTTCAAACATGGGGAAAAAAAAAATCTCCTTTTGCTAGGCAGTGTAGCAGGGCTAAACAAGAGGTCTGTACTGTCATCTGAATTTTGAAGTTTCCATATGGTCTTGGGCAATGCGAATTTTTAATCACAACTTCACAGCTAATAAACGGCTAACAAGCAGAGCTGCCATGTCAGTTGGAAGAGATGAAGACGTCCACTTTTTTTACAGCTCTAATTATAACATGTACAGTACTTTCAAACCTAGATAAGAAATATTCATTTCAGCCCTACTGCCAGCCTGAAATAATCTGAATAGCTGCTTTCTGTCGGTTGTATTTACAATTCTAAATATACTGCACAAGGCAATGGGGTTTGAATTGCATCTGGAGAGGAACTCAAACCTGACCTCAGACCTTAACTCTTCTGTAATTTTATTTTGGAGTTGGGAATTTGCATCTGGACAATTCCAAATACAAATGAGCTTTCCGTGAAACTTTTTCTCCAGTCATTTAAATAAGAATGGCCCTAAAAGTCAAGTCATAAACAGCGCTGCGTGGCTGCTGCATTTCTGAGGCTTGGTCACTGAAAGAAACCAAAAAGCTAAGATGAGAGTAGAGATTAAAGAATATTATTTTCCATGTATATTTTTCCCCAAAATGTTTTGCTTTGTTTTGGGTAAACTTCATATATTCCATTTTTAATTCAGGTGGAATGCTCTATTTTATTACCATAATATTTGTCATTTACAATTTCCATGTACCTGTCTTTTTTTTTCAGCACAAGCCTTTTTAAAGAAATGTGGGAATATCTAAAAAAAAATATTCTTCATAACATCTTATTTAATCAAACTTGAACTAAAGTTGCAAATACTTCTCCCTTCCAAACTTCTGTTTTCAAAGAAATCTCGTATTTGTCAAAAATATTCCCCAGAGCTGGCCATGTGCACCTGCCAGACTGACATTTTTATTTTAAAGCACACAATTTTACTCCCATGTGCTCAATAACACTGACCTCAGACCATAATTTATGTTGCTAATAATGCGCTCCTGTTAAAAAAATACAAGGTGAGGCTGAAGGAAAGGTTTGCTTGTCAGATGCCACGGCAGCGAGCGGAGTTTGACAGCAGGGAGCACGGGGTGAAGAGAAAAGAGCTGGCTGTTATTATGTGCTATGTTCCTCCACGAAAGGGGGAAGACGGACCAACTCGTGCAGTTTCAGCTATTTCCCCTCCAGCCAGGGTGCTTCTCCTTGAACTGTGACACTGAGCCGAGAAGTAATGACATTATTTTGCAGACTGGAAGCTCAACAGGGCAGGGACTGTCTCTTTATTTGTACTCATCTGGCACTCAGCACAACGGAGGCTTGGTAGAGACTGTGGCCTCGGGACACTGCAAACAATCATATAAATAACTCTGCATACGCAGGAAAGCCTAGCTGGAAAGTTTAATTGCTGTGACAGTACCAACATCTGCTCTGGTAAAAGCCTACTTAAATTCCAACACGTCCAGCAATCTGGGACGATTCTCCTTGCGCGTTGGCATCTAAAGTATATTTTACGTAGCCTAAAAAAACCCCCCTGCTGTCAAGTATTTCAGCTTTGCTACCATCTGACTTTTTTATTCTAAACCCATGTTTTTAAGTGCAGCTGGGGCTAAGTGACCAGCAAATATGATTACCGCGAGCGTACAATGCCTGACATCCTTTATGGACTTGATTCTTGACTCAACACAGTGGGGGCTAATGGGAGTTGTGAGGCTAATGCCCTGTGTAACAGGTTGAGAGCACAGCTCTGAAAATTAACATGGGAGGCTCTCCGTCTTCATAAAGCTGCTTTGCTGGTAATGACAGTGATGGGTGGTGTGTAATATCGGGAAAGATCAGACCATGGCACAGGCAGAAATCCTGTGGCACCAATGCAGAGGCTCTTAAGGACTTCAGCTGTTGGGAAGAGGACTTGAAGTCTGGTTACTTTCTCAGGAAATAAATTGAATATTAACTTTCAAAATTACACTGATTAATAAAAGAGATGACAGAGAATTACCATAACAAAAGAAGTGTTTCTTTTATTCATCACAAAAAGGATGGCCACGGGGGTAAAACAATACACTGGGAGCTAGAAGATTTATTCTCTGGGCTTTCCACAGATTCTCTTAATAATCCTAAGGACTGCCACATTTCATTCCTCTCACCCTACTGCAGGATCCAGTTAAATTAAAAATTCTTCAGGGAAGGAGTGATCCCTTGTTATGTGTCTGGTACAGTGGCACCCTGGCCCATGAACATACACTGGTATTTTTAATAGCTCCACCGTGAGATTTGTGGTAAGAATGGCTTGGTGAGAATATAATGCTTGCACTGTGTGGGAGGTCAGACTAGATAATTTTAATAGGCCCTCCTGAACATGAAATATATTATCAAACAAAAACACAGTGATACAGGCAGCAATTATTTTCATAATGAGAATTGGTGATTGTGTGGACAGCGTTGAGCAAAAATAAATGAGAGCCGGAGACTAATAGTAGGCTTCTGTAACACTAAGAGGAACAAATATTCCTGTAAACAGAATTAGTGTTTCTAATACTTCATATTCACGCAGCATTTCGCAGAGCTGTTACCTCCATTTTGCAGAAGGAGCAAGCAGGGAACAGAGGTGAAGTGGTTGCCCAAGACCACGCAGTGATGCACTGGGTAAAGGCTGCTGGACCACCTCTGCCAGCCTGTTTTCCCCCCTCAGACCTCTTGCACATCTGGAAGTGCCAAGGCACGCGGCACCGCTAAGGTGCCCCTCTCCCGACCCACGCTACTCCCAGGCTGTTGATCCTGGGGGATACCCTGGGTACCTCTGACAGTCAGTTTCCTTCCCGTCACTGCAGACTGGCAGCAAGTCCCTCTCGCTCTTGGTGGCCCCATTTCAGGTAGGGGTTCTTCTCAGGGCAGATTGGACAGAAGGAGCCTCGCAGGCTTCAAATTAAGCATGTGATGACCTTTACCTGCAGCTCCATCTTGTCTCTTAATGCACCCCTCTGGCAAACCCTCTCTCAGAAATTACCAACGCTGGTAGACGCTTGGGGGTGTGAGAGAGTGATCGTGCATGTCTGCGTGTGAAAAGATAGGAGAATGACTGAAAAATACATTTTTGTTGCCCTAATTGTTTTCTTGCTCTTTCTTCCCTGACCTTAATTGAGTTTACACTGACTTCTTTTGCTTGGAAAGCTTGTTGCTTCTTTGATTTTGGATTATTATTTTTTGCCTTTCATTGCACACATCCTCACGGGGTAGATTTTTAGTTACCCTCACTGGCTACTTGAGACCAATTTGCAGACACTGCGTACGGTGTCTATAAGGCCAGGAGCCAAGTTCCCAGCAGATGTAAATAAGGAGCTGTACCAATTTACATCGGCAGATTATCTGCTATGACACTAAATTTCTCCTTCCTCCTGTCCCTGATACAGGATGCTCTGTCTACCACATGCAATAACAGTAAAATACTGGTAAGATTAAAGGCCCATTCTAGTAACCTTTTACAATCAGATTTACTAATTGGGCCATGGGACTCACAAAGCAGTGTAATTCTACCTCAACTACTAATTATCTGGCACTCAAATCCCAAATTAAAGACCTTACGCAGATGATCGGAGTCTTAGGGGGATGTGATTCTCTCTTGTCATTTTAAGGAGACAGACTCTTTCATACGCTGTATGTACAAAAATGGGAAGAAGATGACAGGAGTGATTTTGCTTCCTTGCTATTAACATTCATGACACCCGTGCTATCTGGGAAAAAAAAAAAAAAAAAGAATTATACTACAATAGCGGTGTTTTGGCAGTCTGTGAACAACTGCACTTATAAAGGGCTATTAATAGATTAAGATCGTGTCTACTGTACTCCCAACAGTTACCTAAGGATCTTGAAGTGTACTCGTAATAATAGCAATGCTCAGTACTTATAGAGTTTTACATCTCCAAAGTACTGTACAAACATTAACTAATTGATCATCAGCGCCACAGTGATCTGTCAACATTAATCAGAAATACCTTTTGAAAAAAGACCAACCCTGTATTTAATTTGTTCAGGTGGCAGATCTATTCTGCAGAGGGCCTTACACTCTAGAGGCTGAGTGCCTTCGTACTGTAAAATTAAGCATTACAAGAAACACCTGTCATGGATGCTCTGTTTTCTCATTTTGACCTCATGGGAAGAAATACTAGAAAGTGGAACATTTCCTTGGTAGAGGTTTTTATATTGCATATGAAGGTATTATTTGTGGTTTTTGAATATATGCATTCATATAAATCTATAGTAAAGACATTGACAAAAATTTATATAGCGTGTTTTGTAGTAATTCTTGCTTTGTAGATGAACATCCTTCAGCCGTGTCCTTAGATGACTGCATTGTCCTAAGAGAACAAAGTTTTTCACTGTTTGGTGCCTTTACACCTTTCCCTTTGATTATAAAAATTTAGTGGACCCAGAAAGAGGAAATACACTTTTCTCCTTTTCCTGTTTTTGTTGTGTCATGATGTCATTTCACTGCGATACCAGAGGGAGACAATCCTCAGTTTGCCTTGTGCGTTTTCTACCATTTAAGTGGCCGTGGAGGTGCCTTTTTAGCACAAGACCAAGCTATTGCATCTGTCTCCCCATACCAAAGCTGATGTAAAAGACTGCCACAGGAACCATCTGCAGTTGTTGAAATAGGTCATATATCCTAAATAACATGGGAAACAAGCTACAAAGCACTAGCTATTAATGCTGAATGTAGTAACTGCTTGTACACACACACGGTCACAAGCACAGATAGTTATCCATCCTTTGCATCCCGAGCTGCACTGAAAGATTAATATTAACAAACAGAAGGCAAAGCTCTCTAGAGAATTTGAGTTGCTTGTGTCTGCTTAAATAAACATATATATATACAGGTCTTTAATTAGGTGATCATATAGTATTTTTCTGAATGACCTGGTCTCACACGGTGCAGAAGTGCAATGATATGGTACATTGTTTTTCTCTTTCTTATGCAGTGTGTGGCATTTTTTTTCCCCTGAACACTATCCAGCCAAACTTTTCTGTTCATTTCCATATGAGATTTTCTGTCATTCTAAGTGCTTCAAAAATATTAATGAACTCCAGCTGTATTCCAGTGCAGGGTGGAGGGCAAGAAGAGAATAAGATGATTTAAGGTTTCTTGTGCATTTAACTATTGCATGGCTGATTTTTGTAATCTTATTATAATTATGTTTTTAGGGAGGATTTTTGCATGTAGTTTAATAGGTTTTCAAGAATGAAATTAATAAAAAACATAATAGTATTAGAACCTACGTGATTCATTGGCAGCATTGGAAACCTTAGTTACATTTCACAGACTCCTGTCACTAAAATAAGGGATAACTGCAATAGCAGAGAAGCTCCTCTTAAGGGGTGGTTGGCATACATTTTGCAAGCCCCGTAAGGCTCTATCCTGCAAATGTGGCTTGCAGGGTTCCCACTGGTGGAATCTCTGCAGGATGTGAAAAGGAAGGAGCAACACGCTAGCAAACAAACTGCTCATGGGTGTGCAGACCATCAGAGTGGGCTGGTAGTACCAAGCCCTGACTGATTCCCCATTCAGACAACACCACTAGTATGAAGGGGTTAGCTGGATCACCAAACATATCAGCATTTCTGAACTGCTGTTCATTTTTCCCTATTTATTGTGACGCTGCCAATGCAAGGATCTTGTTCCAGTCGTTCTTAGTGCTGCTCCCAGACATCTTTCCTCCCTCCTATTCTCAGCCTTCCACTTTCCTCTTTTCTTATTCAATTTCAGTATCTCCTCTTGAATCCTCTTTTTTTCTCCTCAATAACTCTAGATTTCCTTTCACACACTTCTCATTAGTCCTAATCCCATCCAACCAATTTTGTTCTCCCAGTCCCTCTTGTTCACTCTTGCTTGTTATCTGACCTTAGTTTCCTCACCAACCCCTGGTCCTGCAGTGTTGTTATACCCTCCTCCCGGGTCCCACAGCTCTGCGATGCACAGAGTACCAGACTCCCTTACCTGCCTGTACCCACTCTCAATCTACACTCTCAGTCTCCCATTTCCAGGGCTATTGCTCTTTTTTTGTGCTTCAATTCCCTAAACCATCCTTTTTCCAATCTGTTTTTAAATCATATAGAAACCTCTTCCTTCTAGCCTGGCTATCAGTAGAGAGAGAGAAAAAGAAGTTTTTCACTTGGTTGCAGAGCCTGGATCATACCAGACTAGGAAAAGATGGACATGTCCTTAGAGGACTATCTATTTTACGCCTCAAGGGCTGTGGAAATTCAGAATATGCTTGCTCTGTGTTATGGACACAATAAAGAACTCCTCAGGCAGATTGTAGAACTGAAAGCAGTATGACAGCATCAGCAAGATGTTGATATGGAGAGTTACCACCTTAAGCCCCTGCGTTCTCTCAGTATAACTACTCTTTCCAACATTCATTTTCTGCCCACCTAACTCAGAACTTGCTTAGGTTTCCCCAACACATCACTGAATCATAGAATCATAGAATCATTAAGGTTGGAAAAGACCTCGAAGATCATCAAGTCCAACCATCAACTAACACCACCATGACTCCTAAACCAGGCCCTGGAGTGTCACGTCTACACCTTTTTTTAACGCCTCCAGGGATGGTGACTCCACCACCTCTCTGGGCAGCCTGTTCCAATGCCTAACCACTCTTTCGGTAAAGAAATTCTTCCTGATGTCCAATCTAAACCTCCCCTGACGCAACTTGAGGCCATTTCCTCTTGTCCTATCGCTAGTTACTTGGGAGAAGAGTCCAACACCCGCTTCACTACAACCTCCTTTCAGGTAGTTGTAGAGAGCAATAAGGTCTCCCCTCAGCCTCCTCTTCTCCAAACTAAACAACCCCAGTTCCCTCAGCTGCTCCTCATAAGACTTGTTTTCTAGACCCTTCACCAGCTTCGTTGCCCTTCTCTGGACACGCTCCAGCACCTCAGTGTCCTTCTTGTACTGAGGGGCCCAAAACTGAACACAGTACTCGAGGTGCGGCCTCACCGGTGCCAAGTACATGTTCAGATCATCATCATTCAGTGGAGGGTGAGCTACTTCACATCAGCCCAGGGAATGGTAGACATCTGTGAGACCAGGTGCTTGGTTCTTCAAAGAGTGTCTACATGTAAAACTGTATAAGCGTGTGTTTTGACCAAGTCTTGGTATGTACTTTCATACTGATGCCACAAAGAGAGAAAGGGTGCCCAAAAGCTTGGAGTCAGTAAGAATTATTAGCCGTCTTGTGAAGAGCTCTCTTTCTCACTATGTAGCCAAATAATCAGTGATATTCAGACAGGCTTCCAAGAGCTGAGCCTGTCCTGTGGAGCACATCCAAACCTCCCAAGTCTGCAGAAATCTCAGGAGAAAGTGAAATTCCTGACAGTCGTGTGAATCCCAGCTTCAAGTAACACAAGATGACTTTTTTTTCTAATCCCAGATGGAGTCTGAGAGTGAAAAAGAAATGAAAAACTTTCTATTGGAGACTAGGGGTGGTTGTAAGTCTTAAACACCCTTGGAGAGCCTATTTTTTATTTAAATATGTATTATGCCAGCCTATTGGGAACCATCTATGTATCACTTGCAAATTCTGGTTTCATTCTATGAACTCTCTGCATATTTCTACCTTTGTGCTATCTTTTGGTGTATTTGTTAGAGGAAATCACACCAAGTCTGTAGCTGAAGGGGGAAATGAATACAGATCTGAAACTCAGGTCAGACCTCTTTCCATTAGACACCCTCTCCACACACTGCCAGGAAAAGTGGATTTTTTTGCTTGATGTGATGTTAAAATACAGGTCACTTCAATGAAGCAAACCCAAAACTTTATGGTTTTAGCTTTGCATTTTCTCAACATTCATAAATGAAATGGATATTATGAAACTATTTTGTTTACAATCCTGTACCGTAGGATAAAAAATAGCTTAGTGAATTTTCAGAGAAAATGCAACCTTTTTCCTCTTTGTTTTGACTGAGGGCAAAATGCAACAGAAGCACCTTTTTATTTAATGTAGTCTAATGATTGGCTAACCTCAGATTCTGGGATCAAAAAAAACCTGCCCAAAAACCTGTAGAGAAACAAATATTTTCCTAGGAAATAGGCTTCCTGCCAGACAGATCTTTCTCTGTAGATAACTCTTGTTTTTACAGGAAGGAAACTCCAGGACATAAAGAAGAAAACACTATTTTTTTTTCCGCTGGAAAAAAATATTTTTGTCTCTGAGTACTTAGAGTACTCACTTAGTATACTCAGTTTTCCAAATTTTCAATTAATCCTTCCTTCCTTCCTTCCTTCCTTCCTTCCTTCCTTCCTTGCATTTGAAATGCATTTCCAGTCAGCAGGTGATTGTAAAGAGCAAATTAGACACAAGTTTGCAGTGGCAGCACAAAATACCTAGGTAATTTCAGAAAAGTTTACCTTCAGCCTCTAAAGGATCAGCATTGTGATGCAGAAAATTGCTGCACATAAATTCCTATTTCATCTCTATAGCCAATGCAGACACAGAAGCAAATGTATTTTAAATGGGGTTACTCCCAAGCTGCTATAATGGATATTTTATCGTGGCTTCCATTGTAGAAAACGCTGCGAATGGAGCCCGAGGATGGGACTGGCAGTGCAGAAGCACTGTGTTGTTTATACGCTGTTAAGGAGGGGTGTGAGGCGACCTGTGGATAGGACCCGGAGTAAGGAATTGCAAGCCAGCTTTTGTGCTGATTTCCTTGAGGCTTAAGGCAGGAAACAGACTTCATTTTCTGCCTTAATTATTCTTATTTGTAAAATGAGCATGAAAATGTTTTTTTCGGCTTTAGAGGACAGCTATGAGGGTTAAGAGCGAAAACTAAAGACTGAAAAGCTGAGACTGAAGTACGGTACCAAGAAATATCACTATCCTGCCTCCATATTGCACTCTTTACATATTTGCAAATTACCTTTGATCATTTCTAACTGCATATCTCAACATGGGTTGCGCTTTGCATGACACAGTCTTAAAAGATGCTGAGATTTGAAGGCACAGCTCTCCCAGTGACCAGGAGGAACAATCTCAGACCTCAGGATCCCACCAGGATCTTTTCCAGTGCACCCAACCGCATGCTCTGTTTCTGGCATGTGTTTGAAGTACACAGCTCTGGTGAACACCAGCTCTGCTAATCTTCTGTTAGGGGCTCTGCTGAGTCCAACGTAAAACCACTGTGGCTCCTTGTAAAACATTTGCTGTGTTTCAGCTGTTACGGTAACTAAGTAAATCCAATCTCTGTTCTTGGATGCTTTCCCTCCCTCTATCCCAAACTACTCTTTCAACTCACTGTCCCTCAAGGATCCTATTTCAGTGTTAATATTTTATGCATTTAACTATGATAAATAAAGAATATAAACATGGAACGTGAATGCATTCCTGAAGGATAAAATAGCACTATGAAACCTTGGTTTTGCTTTGATTTTGACAAATTATTTCTTTAGAGAATAAAAGGTGTACCTAAGGAAATGCCTGCCAGTCAAAAATTTAAATGAAAAACAGAGCAAGAAAACACGCAAAGCTTTAAAGTTCTAACTAACTTTGTACAAAAGATACCTTGGGGAAGTGAAAGGAAGACTGGTTTGTGTCCATTAAAAGATGCACATGTAACCTTTGATTTCTTTTTTGCAGAGAACTTTGAAATGATAGGAAGAAGATGTTAAGAAAATGGGATTACATCAGCCATACAGGGACTGGGGGAGAAGTTAGTCACTGGAAACACTTGTCTCATTTTTTGTCCAAGATGTTTCAAGTGTTCTGAATCTAGTAAACCTGACACATTAAAAAAGTCTCAAAATAGTAACCACTGATGTATTTGAAGATTTTATTCTGGATGCAAGAGGATATGCCGGCAGTGTCACATTTCTTGGCAAAGAGATTCTGCAAATATATAAAAAAAAAAAATGGGGAAAATAAAAGCTGCAGAAAATATCCAGAACGCTTTACCTAGCGGGTGGGAGGGAGGGAACAGAGACGGTGCAGAAAGATCACTGTAGCCTGGTCTCTTAATTCCCTGTGACCTAACAAAAACTTTTAGCTCTCTGGTGGAAAATTTCCAGTTCTTTGGAGGTGTGATAGAGCCAGACTTTCAGTCCAGGTCTAGTGCCAGTGTGAGATCTTAATGCCATCTCATGCTTCACTCTGCCTACTCCATGTCTTCCCTCCATCATTTCACAGATGTTGAAGTCTGCGGTGTGTCCTCCTCTAGAAGGTGAGCAGCCAGTAGTAACAACCAAGCCCATATTCCAGAGTACGGCGTCATTTTGAACTTGCTGTAGACTTGTTTCAGCAAGGGAAGAAAAAAAATGCTGATCCTGAGACGTTATGAATTTTGAATAACAAAGTCCCACCTAGGACTCTGTAACTAACGCTAAAGCTGGATGGAGACCTTGAATTTTACATTATAAATTGGCACAAATGATGCCACTTATAGCACTATGGCAGGCTTCAGCAGGAGGCTTACAAATGCCACTTGTAATTAATAAAAACTCCGATCTCAAATACATTTCGCAGTTTGTTCCTGGGGAGAAGTACTTCACACTTTTTGAACTTTCAGGCTGATGGGCTGAGCGCACAATTGGTGCAGTTTCTTTTCAAGTGGATAATCCAGTACACGGCTGAGCAAATGACAAACCAGATGCAGAATGAAAGGTACCCCTCGGGGCTCGGAGAACCGGAGAAACAATGGAATCCGCAGGACATCTCTAGTGAATCAGACCCTTGTTCTCCTCCACAAAGGAGGAGGAAAAAAAACATGGTGACACATAAAACATGTGGCAACAAATTGATGGCAACTTCTACAAAATGGGAACATGAACTACATGGCATGTGGATAAAAGAGAAAGCATCTGCAAAACATGTGAGGAAAATTGTGAATATAATTCTAGCAATTATGATTATAGTGTTGTATACGCTACTGCACTTAATTACAATTCTCTCTTCTTTTCATGCTATGGAAATGGACTAAATGGACTACAAAATATATCTCAAAAGACAAGCAATCTGTGGCATGAATAGGAACCTCCTTTATCTTAATACAATGAGGCCTACATTTCACAAACATGGCAGCATCTCTGTGATAATTCTTCAGAGCAGAATTTTGATTACAAAATGAACATTGTGAAAAAAATTAGCAGCTTTTATTATTTCATCTGAGAACATGAATAGGATTATTAGGAGTATTAAGAAGAGTGTGGGTTTGGGTTTTTTTTAAAATCAGTTTACTTTAGGAGTTACATTAAAATGGTAATCTTTCCTTTTCTTAAAAAATTCAATGTTATTTTATTGAAAGGGAAAGAGGGGTGATTTTTTAAAAAATCTTCATTTGCATGCTTAGAGCTTTCCTGATTTTTCTTTATTGGAATGAGAAGGTGTGCAAGTTTTGTAGTACACACATTCTCAGTTAAAAGTTAAAACAACAGTCATAATCATTAATCTTAAACTGTGAACCAGAACAGTTCGTCTGTGTAGATCTGTGAAATATTTTGCAAATAATGAATTCTGTTTAGGAACATTGGTCTAGAAGGTACCCCTCGGGAACTGAATTAATTTGCAGGGTTTTTTTGTATGCATTTTAAAATGTACACTCATGTTTTAAGTGTCGGTTTCAGGCGGTTCAGATGCTTCACTGAATTAAATGAGCCAGTGCAGATTTACAGGACCTGAAGAAGTAAGCCATTATACCTATTGATAGGAGGAGTTATATGAAAGCATGGTGTTATACAGAGTAAGGTTTTCAGCGGCACGGATTTGGGACAACAGCATACTTGGGAATAGTAAAGCCGCGAGTTACACAATTCTCTGTAAAGATGCACTGATAAAACTTGACAGTTCATTGCCCCATCATGTATCCTGCAAGCCTCATTCATTTTATAGATTTTTTTTTTTTTTGAGTGTTTAAGAGTGCAATGAGTTGGATAACTTGCCTCTAAATAACTTAGGAATTCTGGTTGTGTGTTTGGAGATGAAGACTTTGCTGCATAGGAAAGCTGCTGGAGGCTGTCAGGGTTATGCCGTGTGTCTCCAGGGTCAGGGAAAAGGTTGGTGAGCCTGGATGACTCTCATTTGGGTGGGAGTAGACTGAACAGCGAGGTGGCTGAGGGCTGAGGGAGACGGAGGTTGAATCTGAACCCTGAAATTTCAGCAGTGGCAGAACAAACTACAATACTGGTACAGCTCTTAGCAAATGCAAAGGCTGTGAAAGTATGTCTGTGTTTAGGGACCGGGGGGAACCAGAAGATGCAAGACTGTAAGGTGAGAAGGAAAAAGACAGCAGGAAGTGTCAAAGTTTGGACAGTTTGGTTTATCTAAACAGAAACCCAGGAAGGGAGCGGCTACGAAGAAGGGAGAGCGATATGTGAGCAAGGCAGAGAGCACACACAGCTCAGAGGAGATGGATGTAATTGCAGGGGCATACCAGTGTATTGGGTTTGCGTGGCGAGGTTTGGTAGCGGGGGTGCTACAGGGGTGGCTTCTGTGAGAAGCTCCTAGAAGCTTCCCCCATGTCCGACAGAGCCAATGCCAGCCGGCTCCAAGATGGACCCACCGCTGGCCAAAGCCGAGCCCATCAGCGATGGTGGTAGCGCCTCTGGGGTGACATAGTTAAGAAGGGCGAACAAAAAGACCCTTGCACAATTGCAGCTGGAGAGAGGAGTGAGAATATGTGAGAGGAACAACTCTGCAGACACCGAGTTCAGTGAAGAAGGAGGGGAGGAGGTGCTCCAGGCGCCGGAGCAGAGATTCCCCTGCAGCCCCTGGTGAAGACCATGGTGAGGCAGGCTGTGCCCCTGCAGCCCATGGAGGTCCATGGTGGAGCAGATATCCACCTGCAGCCCACGGAGGGCCCCACGCCGGAGCAGGTGGATGCCCAAAGGGGGCTGTGACCCCATGGGAAGCCCGCGCTGGAGCATGGTCCTGGCAGGACCTGTGGACCCGTGGAGAGAGGAGCCCACGCCGGAGCAGGTTTGCTGGCAGGACTTGTGACCCCGCGGGGGACCCACGCTGGAGCAGTTCAGGAAGAACTGCAGCCCGTGGGAAGGACTCATGTTGGAGACGTTTGTGGAGGACTGTCTCCCATGGGAGGGACCCCACGCTGGAGCAGGGGAAGAGTGTGAGGAGTCCTCCCCCTGAGGAGGAAGCAGCAGCAGAGACAGCGTGTGATGAACTGACCACAACTCCCATTCCCCGTCCCCCTGCGCTGCTCAGGGGGAGGAGGTAGAGAATAATTGGGAGTGAAGTTGAGCCTGGAAAGAAGGGAGGGGTGGGGGTAAGGTGTTTTAAGACTTGGTTTTATTTCTCATTACCCTACTCTGATTGCATTGTTAATAAATTAAGCTAATTTCCTCAAGTTAAGTCTGTTTTGCCCGTGGTGGTAACTGCTGAGTGATCTCTCCCTGTCCTTGTCTCGACCCACGAGCCTTTTGTTATCTTTTCTCTCCCCTGTCCAGCTGCGGAGGGGGAGCAATAGAGCGGCTTTGGTGGGCACCTGGCATCCAGCCAGGGTCACCCCACCACAACCAGCCTACCGGGCCATGCTGGCCACACTGACCATTCCCAGATCTACCACCTGGCAACACAGGAGAGTGAAGAAACTGACCCAGATATGCATATGCACATATGCATATAATAATAATATGCACATAAATGTGCTTACTATCTTATCTAATCATGGATTTCTTTTTTTTCTGCTTAGAAAGGCCTATGAAGGCTGGAGGGAGAGTTACTTTCGAGTGAACTTTTCTTCAGGATTCATCCTGAAGCCACACACTTGCCTCCTACAAAAAGCATGCTTAAACTAATGGGACTTCACTGAACTCTGCAGAAGTCTTAAGGGCCATGGACAACCGGGATCACGCTCTTTGAAGTACAACATGTAATGGTACCAAACCCGGCAAGGAACGGACAGTGTCCTAACCCTGCTGGAGCATGCTAGGCTTGTGAGCGCCCGTGTCTAGTGATCTACCATTCAAACACATCTGGACAGCTATTCAGTGTCTACCCAGCAAAAGCGCTATGTAGACTGCGTTTGAGTTGGTAAAACCTGGGCTGAGTTTATTTCTTAAACACTTTTCATTATAAATTTAAATTCCAGATTTTCTGTAGAGTTCAGCTAGACTTCTCTTGATTTACACCATCTACTATAAGCCATTGGTAAAGCCGGTACTCCTGCATATGACATATGGTAGGAGAAAATTAACCCTTCTTCTGGCTGAATTTGGGCTAATTTAGACCATTGCAACTGTCCAATATTTACATCGAAAAATTAATTAACATTCAGACTTCCTGCGTGCCATTTGCTGTTTATTTATCAGCACTTTCTTCTTTAGTCTTCCTTCTCTGACCATCTCACTTATGAGTGAACTGCTCCCTATTGCCACAGATCTTACAAAAGCCAACATCCTTGCTTGAGGTCATCTAGCTGAGCATTTCTTTCACCCCCTACTGCCTTCCACAGAGGCTTTGTCTAGACTTAGAAACACAAGCTAACTGAGATTGATTTATCCCAGTCTGGACACGCTGTACAGCTCGCAATCTCAAATTTGATCTCTTCCTGTCTGTATTTTCTTGGACTCATCACAACCCTTCCTCTGTAATCAAGATACCTATGTTTCGGTACGGAATAGCAGGAGTCCAGAACCTACCACACCTTTTTCACTGTTTGATTAAACTTGTGTTTCACCAACAGTCTGGGAAGGACTTCTGTCCAGAGGCTTTTTCTTTTTGTGCATTTTGTTAATATTTTTTTCAGGAAGAGAAAATTCTTTCTCTGCAGCACTTAGTCCTTGACAAGAAACAAAACGTGGTGCCTTTTTTTTTTGCCATGGACAGCCACATCTAGGAAAAAGCTGACTCCTAAAAAGTTAGTTTGAACACGTATAATCAGATTACAATAATTTAATTAAACCCCATTTAAAAATCTAATGTTTATTATTAGCTTGTGCACTTCCTAATTATTTTATAAGCTTTTATTTTTTATGGCAAGAATCCAGTCATCACAAAGCTGTGGAACTTGATACATATACAAACAAAGAAATGCATTATAAACTTTGTTTAAAAAGAGAATTGTCAGAAATGTCAGAGCATACATTTCACAAAAAAGAAAGAATAACTTTGCTTTTAATGATGTAGTGCTTCTCTTCCTTGTTAATATATTAAAGACTACATTACCAATTTTGGAGGGCAAGAGGGGAAAGGGGACTGCACTTAGAAAGCATAGGGCTGTGTAATGTCATCGACGCCAAGAGATTAAGAAGTAAAATCAGTATGTCAGTGTTCACCCAATGCATTGTCTTTTCCAGTTTTTCTTGTGGACTTCAGAAATAGATACTGATCTCAGCTGAATCCTGATCCTGGAAACACTATCCTTACCCACAAAGAAAAATAATTTAACTGATTTTAAATGAATAGCAGTTTATAAAATGGGACTCCTGAATACAAACACTTTTCTAAAGACTTTTTGGGACTACTCTGTGTACTTAATTAGGTAGTATCCTTATGTCTGAATTAATGAGTTAATTACATAGAACCCTTACAGATACAGTAATGTCAATTAAAAAGGAATCAGCCCTGTCAATACAAAATGTTAATTCTATTAGTTCTGATTTCCGGACAGCTCCTAATATCTTGCTATCATCCTTGTTTCCTCAGAAATCACTGGAATTCTTGCAATGATTTTAAGAGGCATGGAATGTCAGAAATAAGCATTTTCCACTGTCTTCTGGTTAGGAATTAAAAAGAAGTGTAACGCATATATAGCTTATACAGCTTTAAATCAGGCTTTTCTAGTCTGAAAGTCAAATACAGGCACTGTAAAAATAACGATACTATAGTTACCTGGGGAATTCAACCCAAGGGGAATCAATTTTATTGTAAAGATCATACTTTTAATCCACTTCTACTTGCCAGATGGTCAAACCAAAGAATCAACACATTAAGCAGATGGACTTGGTATCTGATTCCCAATTACTAGAGTTGCTTCAGGTGGAAGGTTACTTCTACTGATCAGAGAAAATGATTTGTCCCCAGATGGTGGCAAAAAATTGCTCATTCTGCTCTTTTAGTACTAAAGGTTCCCACTTATCTTTCAAAGTAAGTTAGGCAGTAGCATTAAAGATTTGATGGAAGGCTCACAGCAGGTCGCTATTGAGGTTGGTAGGTTTTGGATCAAGCCCTTAAAGGTGGGTGATAAAAACTTAGGGACAAGAAGTTGTTAAGGTATGCAAGCCGGGTTACTAGGCTCTGCCCTAAGGCTGAGCAAGAAAAAACACTGGACTTGACACAGGAAACCGTGGGACATAACAAACTACAGTGTGAGAAGTCGGGCAAAGCTCGCAGCGATGGGCGGATTTCATGGGTGGTTAAAGAGGAGTTAGGTGAGAGGCAGCCAAACACCACAAATACACGGACAGGGGTGCTGAGGGCTTTTTGAGGAGCAGAGTCTTGCGGGGGCTACACATAGTGCCCACATAGCAGCAGCAGCAGTAAGAGCAGATAGTGCTGAGATTACGTGAGTAATCATACCAGAAATATTGTATTTGGGTTCAGATTTGGCAAAACTGCGGCCAATAGGAAGAAACAATTAGGTGCGGATTATTTATTTGTGAAGAGACAAGGGCAGAGAAAGGGTGGATGGAGGAAGAACCAGCACAGAGAAATGGAGAAACAGTGGGATACGAAATGGGGATAAACTTGAAGCCTGACCAGCTGGAGAGGAAAGCACAGGATGGGGCCCTCGATGCTGTTGAAGTCCACGTGACATTTTGCTGCTTCTATTTCTGCAGGTGTTGGTAAAGGTGTCGTTCCCTGTTTGTGCTGATCTGAACGACCGGCTGTGTTCATACTTAATGTCTGCATTGGGATTACATGTTCAATGGCATTGATGGCTGGACCCCAAAATGGGAAAAGCAGCAGCCTCACATCTAGCAGGCCAGAAGAGGAAGAATCCTCAGGTCTCGAAGACCAGGAGATGTGTCTTTCCTTTAACAAAAGTGTCAAAAGTATTTGAAATAATCTTAGTAGATAATATGGGACAATGGAGCTGAGAACAATAGAGCTCTATGAAAAGCCATAAAGCTCCATTAAACCTTGTTCAGGCTTCTACAGACAACCATGCATTAGTTTCCAGCTGTACCTAACTATTTAATCAAAGCATCTATTTTAGTGACAATTCCCCATCAAAGGGATAAATGGAAGTATTGTCGTGAAGGATTCAACAAGTTGGCTCTGTAGATTTCTGTGCATCCAGAGGTTAGAAGTGGGTATTGTTCTGAACGTAGCTCATGCCTTCCCAAAGCTGACACAATCGAACCGGATTCCCAAGTCCCTTCCCTCAGCTCACGTGCTCATGACATTTACATTAACTCACAGCCTAGAAATGAGAGACTATTTGTCTTGATACCCAGACTAAAATAAATAAATAAATAAATATTATATTTTTCTATGTATATATAGCTAAAACATATATACGTGTATATATAAACACTATATATTCTTTCTGGGTCAAACCAAAATACACACTTGCTTGTCAAGTAATATATATTTCCTTTGAAAAGAGCATTCAGGTGAATAAAAAACATTGAATTCAACTGAAAATTATACTGTTCATTTTAACGTTGTTTCTCCATTTCAAATGCCGTCATGGTTTTGAAATTGTTGATATCTGAAACAGAATTCCTATGGCAAAACAAAGCATTAAAAGGCTTGTAATGAACATTAATCTTTGGAACTTTTAAAGGTTTTCCTCTTCCTGTTTTTGACTATGGTTGTTCCCTCAAATAGTGAAGCTTGTGAATATAGACTCAGTCCCTCGCAAATTATCTCTCCCCACTTCCAAATCTCCCTCTAACCTCAAAACCCCACCCTCTGTGCCACCTGTTTATCTGCAATTATCTGCAGGGGAACAAAGACGAAAACTTCCACGACTGTTGGAGAGTGCAGATCATTTGACATCAGGCGGATGCACGATACACTGCGCATCATGCTTCAGGGGTTTTTTTATAAATAGCAATGAAATTTTACTCTCCAGTCCAACTGCTAAACTTGGTCTGGTTGTAATTAAATCCAATCTTTTGTTGTTAAAACAGGTCAGGTTTCTAAACTACATCAGCTTCATGGACTGATATTTCTGTTCAGTGACCAGATTTAGACAGGCAGGAACCACCGCTTCTCTTTGTCCTAAGGGACTGCTTTAGTTTCATACAAATACAGCCTGTGAAAGGAAAGGATAAAATAACCTTTTTGCCAGAAAAGGCTGGAGAAAGTCAATTCCCCTTTGTAAATAAAGGGTAAAGACCACGTTATTCAGTTCTTTTGAGGAACAGTTTGCGTCTGTTTCAGGCGCATCTGCCGGCAGAGATAATTCTAAATGCAAGCACTTTGCAACTTTGACAGTGATATTAGTTATAAAATGCTGGAACACAAACACGACAATAGATTGGAAAATCTGAAAGGAAATTGCAGTGATCAAGAATGGAAGAAAAATATTTCTTTATTGTAGATGTGTATTTTCTTTGGCTAAATATCATGTTGAAATTGTCTTAGCTCAGTAGCCAGGGCCTGTTTGTTTGTATTAAAAGGGAGGCAATAAAGAATTTAAATAGTAAAGATAACATAATTCTTCTTTAAACGTAAACTACTTTAGAGTAGACATAATGAAGACTTTTCTTACACAGAATAGTTGTCTGGGGAGGCAGCGAGGGTACAGGGCAATGCTACAGCTGCGTGATGGAGATGGCATCGCTTTGCAGATTTACTGCACCACACCATAAGCAGATAGAGGAGAAATGCAAACAGCTTTTTAGGTGAGCAGGTGAGACATGACATTGACCAGACACTTTAAAGATAGTTTACAAAAAGAGAGAGGCTTGGTATGACCTTCTGCCAACTCTCACGTTATTTATTCTATAACGACAGGTTAGTGATACTCTATGGCAATGACCCCAGGTCGGTTCAGGAGTATCGGTGGCTCCCGAGAGATTCACTTGAAATGACCCCTCTTTCTATGCAGTCATTCACTGCATCTCAGAGTGGTGTAAGAAATAAGGCTATGAGGTAGGCTATAGAATAAATATGACAGAAACTTTATTGCTGATATCTTCATTCCCAAGCAGACCTGACTCCTTGGGATATAGGAGAAGCAGCAACGGGAAGGCGAAGGAGACCAAGAGCTGACAGGCAAAGGAAGGGGAGGCAGGGAGCAGAAAGCGGTGGAGTGGCAAATGGGGATATTTATAGTGGCTTTATGGCCTCCTGCTTCGGGGGGCAATTTTCTCTGTGGCTCTGGAAAGTGTCTCTGATGAGTCCCAGAGTCAGCCAGGGCTTGGAGCTGGGTCTGTCTGCACCTCCTCCTTAAACAGTGGGCCCCGAAAAACACCAAAAGGGCTTGACAAACCTAGAGCTAAGTTTTATAAGGATATAAAGGAGGTCCCCA
This sequence comes from Fregata magnificens, assembly GCA_013389945.1. Classification (NCBI taxonomy): domain Eukaryota; kingdom Metazoa; phylum Chordata; class Aves; order Suliformes; family Fregatidae; genus Fregata; species Fregata magnificens. The sequence continues at coordinate 28,192 of WAAD01026619.1, read as the reverse complement.
AACTTTGTAAACCAGAGAAACTACAGCACATGTTTAGTAAAGAAGTAAAAGGGTTTGAAACAAATCCCGTCCTGTCCAGTCTCTCTCAGAAATGAGGCCCCTTTCTTCCCACCTTCCCTCTACAAGCTGTGGGTCAAGAGTCTTCTCATTCCTTCCATCATTCCGCCCCTGGTTGTGTGTTTATCCAGCTGGCTCCCAGTGCTTGCAGCAGCCCATCTCTCCCCATTTGTCCCACCCTGCTCACTCACTCTCCTGGAAGAAACAACCTCGCCCCGGTCTGGGGTGCAGCATCCTCCTGTCCTGCTTCTCAGCCACGTTCGGTGAAAGGACATAACAGACAAGCACTGACCCTAACATCCTCTGCACCTGCTGCCTGGGCTGCAGGGATTCCTGGCGGGGTGCTGGGCAGGGGATGCCTCCCTATATAGTCGCATGGAAGACATGACACAGGAAACCCCAATCCATATAGAGCAGGGGCTGGAGTCCAGCTGGGACACACTGCACAGCTAACGTATCACCAGACACCTATATCCAGGTAACTAAATCCTGCCCTTCTGTCTATAATTAAGTAATATGAGTACAGCATTTTCTTTCCTTGCATTTGCTCTACCCAGCTGATTACAGTTGGATAAAAAGAGTTTCAGCTTGTGGAATTTATTTTCTTGGTCCTTTGCATATATTTTTCTGCAGCGTTAATGCATTTGGAGAAACTGTTGTTGTGGAATTTTCCTAGAGGTGTGACCATGTCTATGTATTTTAAATTAAGAGTTTGCAAGGCAGGAAGGACTTCTCCAGTTGTATACTCCATACTTAAGAGACGCCAATGATTTGAAGAGAAGAAACTGCATATATAAACCCCAATGCTTTATTTTAGAAAACATCCATTAAAAATGAGAGTGCTCTGGAAATATTAAGTGTGAATAATTTACAAGAACACATGCACATAAAATCAAATAGGGATTTGAAATCTTTCTTATCATGTTCTGCATCATCTCATGCAGTGGAACAAAAGGAAAAGTTTGAAATTTGGCATAAGGTATTTGGCAGTGCTGACTCTCCAGCACCAAGAAGTCTCTTACCACAGGAGCAAAGCCTATCAGCACTGAATCACGAGAGACAGTTTGGTGGTTTGTCCAAATTTGGGTACAAATTAAGATCATCATAAAAGATTTTCATCCCTTCCCATCCATAGAAAAAAACATCCATGGGCATATTCAAACCATTCACTGCCCCAGCCAGAGGAAATTTCTAAATTCATTGTTACTAGGCTGAACTTCCTATCTATCACAGGCCACGAAATGTCACCTAATGTACTTCTAAATTGATCTTATGGTCAGTCATCAAGTGATCGATATGTTGCTTAGGTCAAACAAGATCCAAATACAAGCCATTGCATATGGGGAGGGAAGGACAATTTTATCTTCCTGATCCCTAGCTGAGGTGCGAAGCATGTGATAATATTCTTGCAATACTTCAAGTACTATAAAACTTATGAGGGCAGAATTTCCTGGTTTAACCCCCACTCTTAAAGGAAAGTAATCACTAAGGATGCTCTGAAAGCCTACATTTCTTTGCACACACTAGCATATAAATCAGTATATGAAAAACCTCAAATGCCTTTCTCAGAAACTTTGTACGTGAACAGTCGGCCGTAAGTCAAGGACAAAAGTGAGAGTGAACTTTATATGACAGGTAAAGTATGACTGCAGATATATTTTTTTTAACTTCTAGCCTCTCCTCAAAAGAAAAGGCATCAGCAACAACACCCAGTTTCATGTCATGTGGATGAACTGTGTAAAAACAATTAAACATCAGTTCATTTCATATTCATGGGGTGTGCTCCAAGCTCTGAAACAGCTCGGAGGTGGACAGAGGGACTGTAGGTGCCCAGGGCTCAGGGTTTGTATATAAATATTGAGATTATCACATCTTAGAATTTCTTCTTCCCACCCTCTGTGAATATGTGCTTCTCATCATTCAGTTCATAAATTGTTTTGTTGATAAGGATGTTGTTACAGTGCTGGATTGGAAAGAAGGGAAAGGATTCAATTGCCTAAATACTGAAGTGGCGCTTTAGACATGCCAAAGTATCTAAAACATCCCCATGGAGCTGGTAGATGTGACTGGGCATCTTCTGGAACAGCAACTTGAGACCAAATGGGATATCACAAGCAACGTTCAATAGTACTAGACAACTAAGTTTAAGCAACTGAATCCCACCCTGTGGGACACGGGTGAGAATGGTGCAAAATGCTTTATCAGACATGCCTCAAATGCTGCACCAGCTTTGGCTAGCTGCAAAACTCTCTTTAGCACAAGCAGTAACTTAATACATTTTTTGGAAGATCTTTAATACTGAAAAGAGATAAGATCTTTTTTGTTTTATTTTAAATAATTATGTCTGGAAAATGTTGGATGAAACATATTCTTTGTGGAAGGAGACAGTCTCCTCCAGGGGTGAGTCAGTACCTTTAAGGTTTATTTTGTCCTCCAAAGGGAGTCAAGGGTGACAATACTACCAAGTGAAATGCTGCAGGCAATGCCAACAGTGAAGTTGTGTGAGTTCAAGACTTATTGTTTCACCAAAGTTGCCTGAAAAAATAGGATTGGATTTAGCAGGCTAAAGCATGCATTTCTTCTTCACAGAGTGCAGACACTTTGAGAGAAGAAGGACAATATTAGTGCAGGGCTGGAGCATGTCATTCGTTATTGCTTTGGTGCATTTCAGACAAGGTTGCCATCTTTCCTTTCTTTTAATTGAAGGAATTAATTTTGGCCACTCTCTCCTCCCTCCATTCTTTAAATGTGCCCCAGGAATACATCAGTAATTCCCACGTCTCCCAAGCAGATATTTTTTCTGAAACACAATAGAGAATAAAGTAGAGGGGCAGGAGCGCTTCACTGATATTAAAATATAAATCTATGAAAATTGATTAAATGGCTAATTAGGACTTTTCTGAAATAAGTGGTAAGTACACAGTTTAGTAAATGGTAAGACACACACACCACCTGAGCGCAATGTTCCCACTTAGGCACAACAACAAACCATCAACTGATAGATTGCTCGTAGTTGTATTAAAGATTTTGTTGTTGTTGTTAGAGTCTTTATAAAATTATGCTCTGTGAATATATAAATCCAAGTAAAATTAAATGTTTCAGACAGAAGTCTTATCCTCAGTTTACAACTTGGTTAATTATATTTTGGTAAAGAAACAACACAATCAGAAGAGCATCTTTTTACTCTTCTCCTCTCTACTTGCCTTTGACTATCAACCCAAGGTATTGACAGGGCAGGAAGTTCAGTTTTATTTTTCTTTCCCGTTCTAATTCTTTTTCCCAGTGGTAAACCTAAAAAAGATATGAGCTTAAAAGAAACTACTAAATGTCTGGTAATACTTAAGTACCGTGTAGTGCATACAAAAGCTTCTCAGAACTGGCAGTGACTTCCTCACTTGTATCTGGCACTGTTACTGAGTTTTTGGTTTATAGTTTTTTTTTTTTCAATGTTACTTAGCACCTAAGGAAGACCAAAGTACTTCTCACATAATTTTGGATCAACTATATAGCAGGGATCAAACCTGTATATGAGACTAGGAGGCAGTGTGTTTAGATTTCCCAAGCAGTCCTTTTGTGAATGAAAACTCCATTCAGTCTGGCCACTCCATGAAAAGGTCATTAAACATCAATTTACCAGTTTTGCTTTGAAATACACAGAATGGCCAAAGTACCAATGGTACAGCAGAATTACTACATAGGTACTGTGTAGTTGACCCGTGTATGCACAGCAAATCTTGATGTGCCAGACATGGGATTTTCCCAGTTTTCCCAGATGCAAAATATGATCCTTTGTAAGAGTCATCCACAGATATAGTGTATAGATTTAGCACGTACTGTTTCTTAGAGACTTATCTTCTGTGGTCCACATGGCATAGCGCAAGGTGCAACCACAAGTTACTGCATGACCTTTTAATTTATGGGCAGAAGAGAACAGTGGGATGTGGAGGGTAACAAATCACGTCATCAGCATTGTCGTGGTCATTTTGATACAGGGCCATTAAGAACTGACTAATAATGGTCAACGATTTCATTTTAGCCTGTACTTAGTAACAGCTCACCTGTGCTAAGCAAAGTTTAAATAGATGACCCTGCAGCATGAGACTTTTTTTTGGTCTGTCCTAAAGTCCATCCTGATCGGAAACTGGAAACAGTTCCTTGTTCATATTTTTGTTCACATTGCAGAAATACTAAATGACCATCTGTAAGTTTTCCACAGTATAAACTCACTTAATTACTTCTGAATAAGAAATCACTATCCTTGGAGCTTAATGAGATGTTTTACAGACCACAATTGCAGGGTGTTCATTTCTAAAAGGAAGACAGAAAGCACTGTAAAAAAAATATAAAATTTGGCTTCAGACATACTGAGCAGTTCAGTTTGGGTGATTGAAGATGAAAGGCTGAGACTGCTGTCCTCTGTCTGTATCCATCTGGGGTGTCTGCACCTTAGCTGGTTACCAAAGCTCCCTTTTTTTGTCACTGGAGAGAGATATTTCTGTGCTGGGTTTCATCTGACCTTTCTTGGATGTCAGTGATGAGATGAACTGAACCCTTGGAGTGCCCATATGCTGTTAAATGAGCCTAATGTGACCAGTGCAGGTGCAGACACCCCCACTCTGAGGGTCTGCATTAGTCATGTGAATTCCTCCCTTTGCAATAACTTAATTTGCTGGTGGCCCCGTTCCTAAATCCGCTATGGGGTCTCTAGTGTCCCAGCTGACCTGAGACTGCCATAACAGCTAGACTTGTCTGGTGATAAAGAGGACCAGATCTTCTCTTATTTCCTCTTCCTAATCATTTAGCAGCAGATTTGCTCTCTCAGTTTTTCCCCTTTGTTTTATATTCCCTGGTGTCTTCAGAGGGGCCGTCCCTCCTATTGTCACCTGACAACAAAATTTAAGCTGAAGATTTTAGAAATACATTTAGTAAATGAATCCCTAGATTTTTTGAAATTGCACTTTCCTAAGGGTAAAGCTCTGGTCTCAGAGTCAGAAAATGTGGATTCATATCCCTCAGGCTTTCTTTTGCCCAATGAGTAGCTCAGCACAGTGGAAGGAGATGTGTCCATTTCATTCAGTTCTGCAATAAGCACAAGAAACAAAATTAAAAAGCAGAAGCCTGGAGGCAATGCTGCTTGAACACTGCAGTTTGTCTAGGTACAGATCTTAGAATCGATGCTCAAATCCTCTCTAAATGGTCAGAGCCATTGATATAAGTTGTCCCAAGAATGCTAGTGATGGTAGAATGACAGTAAAAGAGACGGCTTTGTCTTTTAACTAATTTTATTCTGATTTATAAACTGCATGGCTTAAAAATTCCCATCTTTTATTTTAATTGAGAGTTCTCTTGTTATATAAATTTGTGGCAAGCAAAAATCAGAACAAAAAAAAGAAAAGGAAGACACATTCTTTCAAGGGGTTGTATAGAAAAAATAAGTTCCTAAACTTCCTCAAATTGGAAATTTGTTGTTGAAAACAGGAAATTTTCTGTGTTTAGATTTTTCATCCCAAAATAGCTTTTTGGGATTTAGTCTTTACATACAGACTGGAATTTTCAATGGAAACACCTCTGACTACATCTATTAAGATTTTTGGCATGTTTTTTCACAGTACCAAAGAGAACTGTCACTTCTGGAAGGCTCATGGCTCATCTCTACAGCAAAAATCAAGAAAACTTATCCGAATTACATAACTATATAGATGTAAAGGGATTTAAAGTAAGCTAATTATATCCACATTGATTTGTTAACAATATGTATTTACATTGTTTTGTTAAACCATTAAAAAATAATTTGGACTTATTTTCCTGCAATCTCCCGTGCAAACAAATTCTTACAAGAAGAGGTGATTCCTCGTCTTTGGGTTGGCATGTATCTAATCTATCTGCCTAGATATTTAGCATGCACTCACTCGTGACAGATTAAAAACTTTAAAAAGATAAATGGAAAAAAGCAGTGAAGCTATGAGTTTTATCTGCCTGTGGTCTGCATAAAAGTAATATTCCAGTACCTGCCACAGTACAATAAGTATTTGCTAAGTCTTACGGAGAGGTGGCATGGCCATGGGTCACCTCTGCCCGTGCTCTAAGCTGCAAAGCAGTAAAGGTCATTTAGAGGAACTGGCCCAGGGTCTGTCCTACACTAAGTTTGCTCAGATTCTACTATTCTTAGTAAGGTCAAAACAGATTCTAGCCTTAAAACAGTTCACTTTCTCATAGACAGTGGGTGGAGGCAGTTTATTCCTGTCTGAACCTAGCAGCAGATGCGCTATATTAATTTGAATTTGGAGTCTTACCCACCTGGCTGTGTAGTTTTTAGTCTGCCTATAAATAAGCAGTGCATATTTGCCTCTGCACTCATCGTGCTGTGAAACGCACACAAGTGGGGGATTTAAGCAATGGAGAATTGCAGCTAAATGGCAAATGACCAACAGATCACAGGCAAAGCAGAGTTGCTCAGAGACTTGAAAGGAGGACAAGGAACTTGAACAGGTGTGAATTACAGCCATAGGCATGGTGCAAGAGAAGGCAGAAGGCCAGTGAAGTGCGAAATGCAAGAGCTGAAGTGAGAGATGATGAAAATCTGTACAACCACACTGGAGTTTTAAAGGGGAGAAAGACAGGTCTGAACAATGCTTTGGGGTTCCTTCCTTCCTTCCTTCCTTCCTTCCTTCCTTCCTTCCTTCCTTCCTTCCTTCCTTCCTTCCTTCCTTTCTCCCTTCCTTTCTCCCTTCCTTCTCCCTGTTCTACAGGAAAATTTCACATCTAGGACTCAACCTCTATTAAAATTATAGAACTAAATATAAGCAGTGGAAATCACCTGGCTTTGCCAATGTACCTTTTTTCCTATAATCACTCCTTTGCCCAATTATAATTAAATACTGGAGGTGACACTGGAAACAGCATTGCTCACTGTTGTACTTGGGAAAATATAATAATATCTTACATTTCCTTTTGCTTCCCAAAAGAGACATCTGCCCACGGAAGGCAGGGCACCATTGCCCTGTTCCTCTGGACGGCCGTGCCTCGCAAGCGGTGAGAGCAACTCAGAATTTCACAGAGGGTGGTGCAAGCAATATTTTAACTACTTATCTTGTATTCTCTGAATGGAGGATGATTGCGTTGGTAAATTGCCTTCTGTACTACCATTTGTTCTTCTTGCTGAAGGGAGAGGCAGTCTTGGGGCTTCTGAGGGCAAACAGCAAGAACCAGTTTCTTTCTCCTGTGTCACAGTTTCTCACGCAAAATGTGCAATACACCTTTTTTTTGTCATAATAGGTTATATACTTTCCTCACTGCCGAGAAGAATGAAATCGTCATTGATTGTTTTTCTAAGATTGCCTCTGCAAAGACGTATGTAAGTATTGTTTCGGAACCAGCAACTGGAGCGAGCGCAAGTGCATATGGCAGTGTGTCATCGCCAGCAAACATCAAGCTGGACTAGCTGGTGAGTAGGGTGAAGTGGCCGGGAGCCAGTGGGGTGTGTGTGTAACTGGGAGTGAGGCGGCTGGAGGACTTGGCTACCGGAGGGACTGGGGGTCCAGGCCAACTGCTGGAGAGACTGTCGGGTTTGGGAGCTGACTGAGATAGCAGCTTGTATGTGTGTGTGTCTCTAAAGGGGGCAAGTGGGAGGCTGGTGATCCAGGGGCAGCTACCAGGCAGACTGAGGCCACTTACTGGATGGAACCACCTTGTACATATCTATGTGTACAGATCTTTTCTGACTAATAGACTTTCCCCTAGCTAGGGAACAGGATGAGGCCATTGGTGCTGTTTGTGTTCATGCGAATGCTGAGTCTGCCTGACTGTGTTGTTTCGTACGGCCAGGCATGTGCTTATTGGGAATACACGCCCAGACTCACTCCTGGCTGGACCTGGGGACGTGGAGCTGCAGCTGCCTCACCTCTATCAGGTCATCGATCTCAGCAACCCCTGACAGCATGCACATAAAACTGGGTGAAACAGGCCATCCTGAGTGCACTTTTCAGGTGCTTCTCCCTTGTGAAGGACAGGCAGTTCTCAAAGGCAGAATAAGTCTACTCTATTTTTGATGACTGACTGAAGCAGTGCTGATGTTTCCTAAGGTACCTCTCGCCCCTTACAGCTGTGCCCTCCCAGGCAGCAGAGTAGAGAGGGAATGCTACACATTTTCCAAGCTGTCAGGAACTGGCTTGGGTACCTCTTTCAGTTCTCCTTGGTCTGCTATCCATTTTCAGCACATCTGAAGATTTTTTTGCCCTTCATTGGCTTTGATGATTCCCAATTCCCTTTGTTCTGTTCTTTCCACATACCCTCCGAAGGACCTTCCTCATTCTGGATCAGCTCAGATCTACTGCCTAGTGTCCAGATGCCATCAGCCCCCCTCCAGACACATAAAAGACATTTTTGGGACCCCTACACATAGCCTCCTTGGTTGACGAGCATCCTCCAAAATCTTCCACAAAGCTCTACTTTCTTGCAAATCCCTTATGAAGCTCTTTACCATTGAGTCTGCTGAGAAAAAAAAAAAACCCTTGAGAAATTGGCCAATGCTTATCAGACTGACCAAGAAAGAAAATGTTTCATTGTGTTGCCCTGTCTCTTTGCATGAGGCTGTTTTCTCCTGCCTTACACTTTACATACAAGCTCTCAGAGACAGAGACTGTCATTTTAATCTGTGTTTTTCAGTGTTTAGCACAACAGTTCATGACGAGGCCTCTGGGCATTACAGTAATATAAACAGCAGTAACAAAATGAATACGATGGCTATTCCTAAGGCACGGCTTGAAAAAACTACCTGGTCGCTTCACTTGTCTGGACCTTTGTTCATTCAAGGTCAAAGAGGTGAAAGAGCAGAGATTTCTCAGTAAAATCTCTCAACCTTTCCTAACCCATAGTAATTTCTGCAAGTTCTTTTTATTGTTACTTGTCACATTACAGTTCCGCACAGTTAAAAAATATCGTAGAAGCTACAGTTATTATAGTTATTAACATTTTATGGCCTTGTTATTCATACTTTAAGCTCCTTAAAATGAAGTGGTGCATTTTAAGAGAGCAGCATGTATTTAATTGATTCCACTGTAAAAAGATTGCCCTACTTCAATGGTTTCCAATCTTTTTCCTTGGGTTTTGCTTCTATTAATGATGACAATATCAATTTTATCTCTTTAAGAGGAGCGATACAAAGCAGTTCAAATTTTCTTACTGTGCGGTATATCTGTGCTTGGTTTAAACATTTTTCCCTCTTCCCTAATCAAACACCATGGAAAGATTTGCAGTGCTCTGAGCTACCTGTTCATGCACATACCTACCTCCACTTCAGAGTACAATGTCATGGATTCATTGGCAGTATAATTAATCTTGAATTATACACATTTGCTATGGTGTAAGTGCACATCCTTGGAGAGCTACCAGCAAGTTGCTGATGTCCATGGAAGGAGTTTATCTCACCGAAATTTAGATGTCTGTAGAGTAGATACCTGTATCTATAGCGACTTATTTAGAATCCACTTCCAATCACTGTAGAGCTACAGGACTGCTCATTTGAACAACCTTAGGAACCCATTGCACCATAAGATCAGTTTCCTTCTAGACAGGCCCCTTTTTCTCCCTTGATTGTGTGGGAATCCTAGAGTAAAATAGTTGAGGAGAAAAGCCATGATCCCAGTTAGCTCTTGTGTGGTGGCAGGTTCTTTGTATGCCAGAGTTTCTTTGTGTCTAGTCCCAAACTATAAATATCTAGTGCACGTTTCCCTCCTGTTTCGTACATCTTCTCTACCAAGAGACAGGGACAACCTTACTCTAAGTGCTTTTACAGAAGCAAGCACAGGGGTCTTTATTCACCACAGCGGACTGTAATCATTGGAACAAAAAACTAAACAATTCTGGTCACTCAGGAGTACTGAAAAACAGCTTCCTTATCTTTTCTGACTGAAAGGACTTCAGACACCTGCATTTGGACAATGTAAGCTTATATTTCTATGAGATCAGGAAGGTCAAAAACAAAGAGAATGAAAAAAACCATAGGCAATTGAATTACAGAGCAGTGATAAAGTCAAAGTAGTATATGTTCACATTATCTTTCCCAGACTGCATGAGTCATTACAATTTTGATACTTCAGTGTCCTGGCAAAGACTGATGGAATAGGAAATGGCCACTCATAAATTCATTGTCATAAAAGAGGGTAATGAGAAAGGAAAGCAGTACAAATGTAAACCATTCTTCTCTACATCACATACCCATACACCTGGCACATTTCTGCTCCGCTGGCAGCTTCTGCTCTGGAGAGAGCCAGGACCTGAATGTGGTACGGCTGTTACCAAACACACTGAACAGGACAGAGGGGTATTGTAACTTACACAGCACCGGCAGCGAGCCAGGACAGTGTCTGGAAGCTCACGTAACATCTGCCTGTATGTTTCAGTTAATCTGAAACCCCAAAATATGCTCAAAGTTTATATTTTTTTTTATTTTTCTACTTTTAAGACTTAAAAAAAGAAAGGAAAAGTGGAAACAGTTCAAATATCAGTAATGAATTGTGATGGCACAATAACAAAATAGTATACAAGGCTTGCTGGACCACTGATCTGAAAATCGTAAGGTACTTTCAAATACAGATGAATTCTCCTTGCAAATAGGTGGATTTTTTTCTCCTTATTTTACACACACACACACAAAACAAAACTGAGAAAAAAATAAACCTTTTCACCTGAGTTGTGTTGCATTTCTAGGTCTGAGCTAGGTAACCTGTTGACCTGGCTTGCTCAACCCAAGCCAGAGAAAGATCCTTTTGTTCAATGAGAAGAAAACTCACCTGCTTCTCCTGAGTTTCCTAATATAATGAGTAGTCAAAAAAGGGATACAAAAACTGCAAGGGAAGTTATGAAGAACCTAGTGTATTTAGATTACAAGATCATAGAATCATAGAATCATAGAATAGTTTGGGTTGGAAGTGTTGGGTTTAAAGGTCATCTAGTCCAACCCCCCTGCAATGAGCAGGGACATCTTCAACTAGATCAGGTTGCTCAGAGCCCCATCCAGCCTGACCTTGAATGTTTCCAGGGATGGGAAACATCCAAGATCTTGTAGCTGTTCTTTGATTATCTCTGTTTATTAAATGAAGCATCTCTATTCTGATTATGGCCTTAGTATTGCTGCCTATATGAGATGGCAGTGAGAGATTGACAACCGAAGGCATTGAGAGGTGGGAGAGAGACACATGCTGACTGCTACTTTTGGTCCCTCTTTCCACCACCTGCTTGGCTATTGCCTGGTGCCTGCAATCCTCTCAGGTGTGGGGCTCAGCCCTTGGCCAGCAATCATTCTCAATGCTGCTGATCCATCAGTAACTCATCTACTCATGTTCCCAAAGAAGCCAGGAGACGCAGGCAGGTAGAACAGAACCAGACCTCAAGCATCATAAGCAAATCAGTTGATAGGTAGAAGCTAGTACTGGAAGAAGGTCTTCTAAGTGTTCAGTCCTCCATGCCACCTCTCCACCACTACAAAATTGGTCTCATTAAAATATTCATTTTGCTACAACTGTCCTAAATTCACCATGAGTGTAGTGTGCACCACAGACTGCAGTGCTGCAAAATTGGTGGTGACTTTTGTGGTGCGAATTCATTGCATGTGAATTTATCTAGCTAAAAGTCAGGCCTCTATTTCCACCTTGTCATCGGGGTCCTTTGCTAAAAGTAATACCTCCCCTTGTGTGATTACTGCCATTAATTCTGGAGGTAATCCCTTCCTAATAATGAAATTATCACCACGGCAGTTCTTTCTGCCTGTTTTGGGCTAGCATGAACAGCCCTGACTTCTTGCACAAATTATTGAATGAAAGTAGAGGACTAGCTCAGGGCTGGCCTCGATTACCAAAGGTAAATAAACTGAAGTCATCTCTGAGAGGTGTCAGTGTTCCGTAGTGTCTCTGTCCCTCAGCTTAAATGAGAATGTAACCCCATTAATCTTTCCCCATAAGCTGTTCCCCCTGGCCCTCACATTTCTTCATCTGTTCTTTGTTGGTTTTGGTTTGCTCTTACTCTATGTGAAAAAGTGAATATGGAAGGCCACACTTTTTACTAATATTTGCAAGAAAAATATATTCATGTAACTTTTTTTTACAAATGCTATAGTATAGAACACCATGAAAGTGAAAACTCATGTCATTTCTCTGTACTTTAATATTTCCTCTTACTTCTTTCTTTCATTGGACTCTTTCCTGTACAGAAATTACGTTACTTCTCCTCCCAAAATGTGAATCTCATTGTTTGCTGGTTTCTGCCTGTGCTTCTAACCCCTGTTAGTCCTTTTTTCCTTCTATTTCTTTGTTTGTTTTGTTTTCACAACTTTCTCCAATATCTGTGAATTTAATCCCTGTTCATCACCATTAATGAACGTATTAATTTAAATACTGACACACTTTTTGAGAAGCATTTGACACCTCTGCTGTATCCAGTATGTACTGTTGCTGACTTTGATGTTGACAAATGCAATATTTTTACAATAGCTAATATATTGTATTATTCATACAGTTGTAGTTTCTACAGGAAAAGTGAAATAATTTAACATTATTTTACCACTTGTGCTCTTTACCTCAAAATAAACAAAATGAAATTATTAACTCCAACCAAAGTATTATTATATTTTCCTAGTTCTTCTGCAAGGGTATTGCATGAGCACATGGGGGTCAAAGAAGAGAGCTGCTAGGAAGAAAAAGAAAGTGTCTGCCAAATATTGTTGAGCAATGTATTAACATTATTTAAATTCCTTTTAAAGAGCAGTCCTTCCCCCCGGAGTTTCTTCTTGACAGGTGTCAGTTGATGAAGAGATGAGTGCGGGGGTGGGTGTTCTTATCTAAAAGGATTTTAAATAATGTTACTGACATTATTTGAATCAAAATGACTGCCTAAGTAATGTTATAAGGAGTTTTGTCTTTTAAAGGGTATTCAATTATGTTACATTTCTCCGTAGCCCTACCTTTCATACTCTCTTCCTCCCCATGTGGGACTTATGTGTTTGCATTTTCCTGGGGTATAAGATGCCATAATGGCACATGATCGGTCAGAGTTATTAACTGAACATTTCACAAATATTGGTCTAAGGAGACACAAGTGAGCTTCAAGGTTTTGAAGTGCTGACTCATTTTGCTGTGAACCTGCAGCAGTTCAGCAATTCTGCAGCTGTGGAGTGATGGGGGTCCTGAGGCATTGGGTATGAGTGACTGGGTATGCACTGTGCTTTAAGAACGGCTGCAAAACAGCAGAGGATTTCTAGCAGAGAATTTTAAGTAATCTTAAGAGCACTCCAGTTCTGCTCTATGCCCTTTCTCCCCATTTTTCTTTCTGATCTATTAAAAGAAAAAATAGTGGTTTTCAGCCTTTTTGGGTGAGTGGCCCTCTTTGAAGTAAAACTAATAGCATGTTTTTTCTTTAAACTTGTTCTAAATGTAGGAATAATAAATCTGCAATGCATCCATTGAACTTACATGTGCATGTCTTTTGAGGTGTCAGCAAGGAGGCTAGCATAGTTTTAAGGAGTGGCAGATGATGTCTTTGAGGAAAAGTTTACATTTTAATAACAGTGTCCAAAACTAGCTGCTGTTGTTGATAAACACGAGAATTGTGTTCTTCTCAATACATTACAAGGAATAATTAAGAGCTGAAATGGGGAAACTAAGAATAAGATTTCTTTTAATTCTCTGTCTGATTCTGCTGGTAACTCATTATAGAGTGGCTCATCATAGAACAAGTTAGGTCTTGTTCCCATAACCTCTGTGAACTGATGTAGCAGTGTTAGAGGTGCTTGGAGGAGGACCCCAAGGTAAGTTTAAAATATCTTTCCTAATAAGGGTTTCCAAAATTTGAAATGGCGAGGAATTATGTGTCTTTTTCAGAAATTATTCATGTCCTGTATATATAGGGGAAAACAAGCATTAAATAGTCCTAAACTGAAAGAGGATCAATAGTGTATAGGGTTATCAGATAATACCTATCAACTAATATGAAAACCATATAGTCATATAACTATAATGGTTCATGACTGAAAACAGTTGTTAGCTGAATATTTGAGAAACGTTGGTACAAGTAGATGTAACTCAACAAACCAAAACAAAAGTTAAATACAATTATTCCCCAAATATAAAAATTCAGAGAACCACTGAAAACCTAAGATGTTAAAAAAAAAAAAAATTCCCTATTAAAGTCTCATCTTCTTCTAAGTTGGTTCCCTATGGTAAATCTCCTAGATGTGTAGAAGAATCCTCCAGCCCCTCCAAAAGGAATTCTATTAATTATGTATTTCTTTGCCCTATATTGAATGAATCTGGGAAGAAAAACAATTAGTACACTTTCCCTTCCATAAGCTGCATTTCAGGGAGGTTTAGAGATGTTATTCCCCCAGATTATGTTATTTGCAGTATCCTGGCTGACGACATAAACAGATCAAAAATTATTTCTACATGTTTTGCGTGATTTATAGATTTCATTTTTAATACATACGTAAATATTTATCATATAAATGTGGGAAAAAAAAGTTCCTAGAGCTGCTGTGATTTTCTATTAGACAAATAACAACCTAGGCAGATAAAAATGCTATGACGTGGCCAAGTAAGTAAGGCAGTAAACAAAGCAATAAGCAGAATCTGGAACTTAGTATTTGAAAGGAGCAGACCCAATGCCCATTTTTCGTCTGTTTCTCCAGAAAGGTTCATAGGGGATAAATTTTCCTAGATGACTGAGAAAGCCGAGCTGATCACTGCGTGCTCTGAAATGGAGAATTATTTTGAAGAATTTTACTTCAACTCCTCATCCTCACTAATAACTACTTATATAGTGTCCTATGTTTATGAGGTTCTCTTCAGAAATGATGAAAAAGACATGATGTCTGGCTCAAAGTAGAGAAACAAGGTTCATAACAAGAGATGAAGGAAAGTGGGCGGGGAGGAAGAAGGTTTATAACAAGTAAAGGTAATTGGGTGGTGATTGCATATAGATTTCAGCATTTAAACTTAGAATCAGGACAGAGAGAAAAGGAGGAGTAGCTTGAGTGCTAAAAATTACAGCTTTGGAGAAGGCATTTGAAAGTGGGGAGAGTAACCCCCAGCTCAATAGAAAAGAGTGAGATACAAAAACGTATATGGAAAAAAGTGGAAGAATTGGGATTGTGAGTTTCTAATGGTCTGCACATCTCAGTCAGCCAGAAAATTGTCAAAAGACTGGGATAAAAGATGGGACTTCAGACCTTTAATTCCTTCCCTTATATTTTCCTCCCCTTCCACTCATACATTTACACGTCTTGCTTGGTATCTAGCACCTGGAAATGCAAAAGATTGTCAGCAAGACAGACACTGTCTAAGCTGTGGGGCTGTGATATTTTATACATTTTTGGCCCCAGCAGATCCCAAAGAATACAAGGAAGGCTAATGCTGTTCTCTGAAATCTGTCACACACTAGGGACCCATGGAACCTGCCCTCCACACCATCTTCCTGCAGAGAAAGATGCTAGCAGACATCAGCTGAAATGTTAGCCTTTCATTCAGTGTAAATTTGGAAGAAAAGTTTAGGAATGTATAACGGAGAGTAATCTCTTTGGTCAGTGCATCCAGTCCTCTGCACACTCTATCTCACAGGATCCCTTCTGTGAATATAAGCTACAACTTGAAATTAGCTCAGAGGTTATCTCTCCCCTACTGCTCTGGCTCCAGATTTGCTCTGGTGTTTAGGTTTTCTTCATAGTTCCTAATTAAAACACATTTATGACCAGTTTATGACCCATTGGACCTTGTGGCTCTAGTTCTTTTTCTTCTTCTCTGATACTTTCCCGTCCAGTGTATTTATAAAGATCAATCATAAACTAGTCTCTTGCCTTAATAAAAGCTGCTCATTTTCTAGACTTTCAAAGTAGACCTCTTGTGCACCAGACTATGCACATGCTCCTGCTCAAGTTCATATTTGCAGGTAAGGTCTTTTAAAGACTTTTTCTGTAGCACAAACACATTCTTGCTGTTGCAACACATACCTTTCTGAAAGTATCATATTATTCATCCTATCTTCTTGTACTTCCAGCACCTGAGAATCTCTTCCTCACTCGCCCACAGAAGAATGTAGTTATGGTGACATGTGCATTTTTCACCTCTACACTGCACTGCTGTTTTTCATTGCATATATTGCCAAATGGAAGAAAATAATGTACAGTCTCAGCTGGTTACTGACCTCCCCCATGTATCAGGATGAGCCATAAACATATCTGTTGCTCCCTTGGATGTCGGTGAACACTGCTCATCAAAGCAATTCATAAATAAGGCTGCAAATACCTTAGAGATTCTCCTTCTAGGTGCCTCGGCAACTGCTGGAATAATTTTTAACAATTTAAACATAAGTCATACAGCAGACAGAAAAAAAATGATTTCATTGGAGGTGAACAGGTTGACTAAGCTTCCAGAAAACATCAGCACTGAATCTAACCACTTGTTGACCGTATCAAGAGATTTCCCTCTTTGATCAAATCTTTCCATAATAAACAGAATGCAATTTGTGACAACCATCCCCATACAAAAATGATCTTGCCCTGAACAGAACTTTGCCCACCTATTATCTGCTAAACACTCAGATATTCTAATGTTGGCAACCAAAACAAAACCCATAGAAGTATAGTATAGACTCTACTCACTGCAAGAAAGTCACAGTATTTCTGCTTTTCAGATCAGTACATTTTATTTCTAAAGCAGAAAAATATGAATATTATTGTAGTCCATGACATTTGCAGGGATGTCCAACATGGATATTTACTAAAATCAAAATAAAGCTTCTCTGCAGTCCAGTTGGTGTTTACTAAGTTCTTCCTTTAAAAAAATTACTTGGACCTTTTCTTGCGTTTGCAGGATGAAAAAGAATGAAGATACTTAGCCAAGCAGGAAGCAAAGAGAGAAGCAATTCAGAAATCCTCTTATTAAAAGAAATACATTTTTAAAAGATTTTTTCCCTTTTTATTAAACCAAGAAATTTTCTGTAAACTGAGGTCTCACAGGGTGATATTTGGAGTGAATTTCAGGGAATTTTTAAGAAAGTGTCGTGTATCTTTCTTTGGTTATACTTAACAAAAGGTGAAAAAGTAAATAATTAATCAGTAATGATCACATAGAGCTCACTGCCACAAAATAGCCCAGCCGAGCAGTTAGCAGGATTCCCAAGGACGTGCACCATGCTGCAACATATAGCGGTGGAAGAGTCAACTAGTGTGCACGTATGTTTGCAAGAATGGGTGGTAAAAGTGGAACATGCTGCCTGCAACCTAACAAAATAATCGAAAGATAAGGGTAATACAGTTCCCTTCCTACCCCGCAGTGTGGGGGCAGCAAGGAGAGACCCACACCCGGTGTGTGCAGGCATCGAGGCACACGGGTGGGGGTTAGGGGACTGTAGGTACTGGGGTGGGTACCCACAGGGGTAGAGCCATCACATCTCCAATAAGAGGGGTGTGAAAATGGAATAAATAGCTCTGAGAAGAGGGATGTGTGCTTGTAACCTCCGCATCCCGGGGGAAGTTGTGTGCACTCAACTCTGTGTCTGCGTGGGTGCGTGTAGGCGTGATTACAACTTTTGGGGATTAGTTACAGGAGGATGTCTCGAAACGCGTAGGTGTTTGTTAGCATTTTGCAAGTGTCTAGCGTTGTGGTTTATTTGTTTTATTGCTGAATTGATCCTGACTGTATAGCTCACTGATTGCAAGATAATGATGTGTCGCTGATGAATCGACATACCTCCTTGATCCTGATTTGATTTAAACCATATGAATTGAGCAGAGTTTTTTTTTCCCTTCAACACCTAGGAATGGAGCACCGGTTTTAAAGCACAGTAATAAGCTACACTCTTGAGCCAAAAATCAAATCTCAAGGGAACTTTTGGGGGGATATTTGTAAAAATGTAAGATTTTTTAAAAATATGATTTATAGTCATTGCACTAATTTTCAAAGTAATACCGTATGACAGGATGCTTCCAGACATTTTCAGCTGAACTGAAACCGAACGTCTCTCAGAAGTGGCTTTCCCAGGGCATTTCTAGCTTAGCGTCACAGAGACAACTCCAAATTTCAAAGGGCTCAGATAAGCTTCTGCGCTTTTTGTTTGGTAAATCACCCTGGCCTCCTAGCTGGAGAAATTCAGATCGGATTCTGGATAAATACTCCATGACATGATTTTAAGTTTATCTCCAGTTGAACTTCAGAAGCATATATTGCACAAAGGGTAATTAGTAGAGATCAACAAAAAGACACTGATAAATATGAACAAAAACTTCTGCGTTGATGTTTTTCTGCACATAAACAGAGTAAATGAAGGTGGCAAGCTGTGAGATATCCATAAAATGGACTACCCATAAGTACCAGAATGAAAAGGACAGCCAGAGGTGGTGGTGCTGTCAGAGGAGAGCGGTGGGAAAGAAATAAGCAGAAGTATAAAAATATATATTTTGAAGAGGGAGAGAGAGTAAAGGAAGCTGAGAATTCAGAAGTACCCCAGAGCACCCACTGAGTTTGTTTTGAACTAATCCAATCCATTTTTATTTTTATTTTATTTTATTCTTTTGGTCGGAAAACTAAACCCACTGATTCTTTCCTGCTGGTCTCTGTGCCTCTTTTAGCTACTTTAAAAAAAAAAAAAATAATCAAAGAATTACAGCACAGCACCATCTATGGTTGCTAAAACTCCTCAGAACCACAGCATTAGAGGCACCAGGTTGTGCTCAGCAGAAAATGGGCTTTTATTTAAAATATATCAAAGAAGAGCTGAAGCAGCAGTAATAGGGGGGTGTCATGTGTAACACTTGGGTTACAAAATTACTCTCTGATGTTGTTGGGGACACATTCCAGAAAAGTGAGATAGAACTTTCCAAAAAGTGTAACCAAGTGTAGTTTATTTAAAGAAAAGGAGGAGAAAAATATCTCACTGACACAGGGAAAGAGTGAATGCAATACTAGTATGAGCAGTCTGGTAGCTACAACAGATGATCAGGAGTCAAGATATCATTTCAATGCATCACCTTAAAAAAGATCATCTTCAGCAAGCCTTGCAACCTCTAGCTATAAGCAGAGATCCTCTATATTTTTGGAGGTTTCAGTGAGACCATGAACTTCTTAGAAGAAAGGCTATTAATATGCAATAAGCTCAAAAATGGTAAGACCAAAACATTAGTCTACCTAACTTAAAAATAAAATTAAATAACAACAGTTACTGAAACATGCAGGTAATATTCTTGACCAACTCCTTCCTATGTGACACATTTTCTTCTGCTTTTTCCTTTTCTCCTTAACCTTTTCATGCTTGTCTAAGAGGATGTATACGTGACATCTGATATACTTGTCGTAGTAGCTGTTCACTTTAAAAAAGACCTAATTCTGCTCTTGCACAAAGAGTTACTTCTTGATTCACTGAATTGCACCTGCTTTGCTTCGGTGTGAATGAAAGGAGTTTTAAACTGCTTCTCAGGATACTGCAGAGGCAATAACAAACTCCTGCAACGGGGTCTACATCAGACAGACAGGTGAGATGTCAATCCACAGATTCTGGCAGAGCAGGTTCCCATGGAATCACAGATACTTCCTAGATGTGAAAAAATGCCATTTTGATGTCTCTTGAATTGGATAAGGAAATATTTGTCAGTAAGGCTGGGATTTACCTTATCAAGGTTTAAGTCTCTAAAGTTAGGCATTATTCAGGTCCTGCCTACGGTCAGTAGGAAAACAGAAGCATCCTCAGAAGGTATGGTCACGCTCATTATCGTGAATATTCAGGTTAGGGTGGTTTTCTAAGTGGCTCCTCTCCCCACTGAGTACAGAAGGAACCCCAGCTTAGCCTACATACCTAATTTTTCACAGTCTAAATTTCAGTGAAATGGATTTCACGTTTCACCTTATTTTAAGAGGGAATTAATTAGTGTTGTAGGTGCTTAATGTCTGAAGGCTAGAATACAGCAGAATGGACTTCCTTGGGTCTCAGATAATCCATATGAGGAATGAATGCACTCATTAGTGACTGGGTGGGAACTGTAGACTTAAACAACCTTTGTAAGGGAAAAGTAACAGCATCTCAAGATTAATGCAGGATTCTAAAAAACTGAACCTCCCCTTCCCAAGGTGCAACAGGATTTGAGTAAAATATTCTCTTACGTTATATTGGAAGTTTTCCTTAAAGAGACAAACATCCTCAAAAATTAATCATGATCAGATACCAAACAGAAGAATGGCAAACTAAAATCTCTTTCAATTTTGGCCTATATTAATAGTATGCTTCAGCATCAAATTTGTTTTTAGCCAGTTGGTTTCAATGTAACTTGTCTCAGAGGCAACTAAGGTTTGTTGCAGAAGTATCGGTTCAGTTTCAGGAGTGTATAACCTCTGAGCATGATTACTTTTGATCAGACTAAAAATACAGAAAAATCCAGGGAAGGTGACAGCCTTGTTCATCAAACGAAGACACACAGTCTTCATTTCAGTTAACGATTCCAAGTAATGGCATGCAGAAGATCATTTCAGTGACATAGAAAGAAGAGAGAGAATATTTCTATTGTTAATTACAACACTTAATTTCTGATGGATAGAACATTTAATGGAACAAAATAATTACAGGAGGATTGCCTAACTTAGTTATTTGATTATTCACAATTTTGAGAGAGAAGCTTTTCTGCTCTGCATGGTGCACAGTCCTGCTCCCATGGATTTCCAAGCTCTGCTCACAAAGATGATCAAACTGGAGATTCGGTTCTCCTAAGGTACTTCAGAAACAGGAAAGTTCTCCTGAATCAGGGCCTCGTGGCTAGCTAAAAAAAAAACAAAACGTGGGAGGTACTTTTTGAGCTTCCCAACCACTGGAAGATGGAAAATGCCCAACTCCAAAAAACATCCTGTTTTGTTGGGAGGCTCCTTTGAGATCCAACAGTAAGAAGGGCTGTAGGAAATGGCTGCCTAGTTATAGCTCCAGTCTGAAAAAAGCAATTCAACAGGATCTTTCTGTAGGCAATCTTCTCACAAGATGAGAAATTGGAGAAAAAAATAAATAGCTTCTCACCAATAAGTATAGTCACCTCAACTAAACGGAGACAAAATCTAGAAAGTGTACTCTGCAAAAGTGATAATCATATTCGTTCATCTAACTCTGAAGCTTTTAGGAGGCTAAGCTTGACATTATTAAAAAAAAAAAAATCAAAGGAAACCAAGTAGCCAGAGTTTACATCAGGGAACAAAGTGAAATCTTTCCTGAACAAGCAGTTATCAAATTACAGACCTGTCACTACAGTTTCCTGCAAAGGGTCAGCACCTTCTCTTGTTCCTGACAGACAAAGAAAGTGTGACAGGCTTGATCAATATTTCAGTTAACTAAACAGCTGGCTAATAACAGGAGTTGTGACAGACAAAGGTTCGTTTCAAGACAATAAAATAAATGTCTTCTCAAAGATGTGTTTTAATTTCTACTTTGTCTTGTTTTCCTTTTCTTGCTTGTTGAAGAGCTTGCGTTAATTCCAATTTTCCCTCTTCAAGTTTGAGGTTTGTGTGATCAAAAAGAAATTTGCAACAAATCTTAGATGTGGAAAAAAATAATCAGAAGGTCATGTAGATTAAAACAAGAGCATTTTCAGTTATCTGTCAGTTGTAAAAGGACAACTATGTTGAAAGGGAATTTTAGCACACTAAATGCATTTTCATGTCACTCTTATGTGATGAGCCCTCTCCTGTTTTCCCATCTGACTCATACCAAGGAAAGCCTGGGGGTTACAGGGCCATGCAGGCAGATCTGTCTGGCAGAAGAGAAGACAATATCTATCGCTAAAGTATTTTCCTTGCATTAGTGCTGTCTGAATTCCAGCTGATGAAACTCCACAGAAACTTGAGCAATTTTGCAATACTTTTAAGTCTTGCCGTGACATTTTTTAACCTTGCAGTACCCTACTTTAGAAATGCAAGCCTTTTCCTTTGGGTTTCCAAGGACCTCCGATGGGAGTGAATTTCAGTTCAAGGCAAATGCAATGCAGTCTGACCATGCAACTTTCTCCCTTTGGAAGCAAAATATGTTCATTGCAAGGGGAGCGTGTGTTTAAAATGGAAACGTATGCGCACATCAATGGTTCACCGTAATAAGAGCAATGCTGAGAGCAAAAGCAGCGCAGAACTTGACAACATCCTAAGCTCTGCTTTTGCAAACTATTTCCCTTAACTGTTGCCCTTACCAGCATTTGTTCTTCAGTCAGTCACAAACAGATTTAGAGGACAGTATCAGAGCTCCTGCCTATTCTGCTGCACACAAAGAATTCTGAAAAGGATTATATTGCAGATTTTTCCTTCTGTATAGTCATAACATTTAAAATACCATTAAACCTTTGCTTTTGCTGCTCTGTGGGTTCCTGTACCCTACAGCTTACCACATTTCAGAGTCTGCAGGGGTTCATATTGTACTCCAAGCTTTGTGTAATGTTGTAATGTTTCTATAAAGCCATTATGTGTGGAAGAATGTTGCAAGCTTTGTTTCCTATTTTTCTACGGCATTTTTGTGTGACACTTATTTATATACCTTATTATGTATTGCAGTCCCTAGTGATCATTTTTCATAGTGATCTAACTTGTCTGGTATTCTTTCCCTAAAGGCCCTAAACACAGTGGCTCTATATAGTCTCAAGGCTTTAAAGCCAAGCTGTTCTGATGCTCCGTTCAGCAGCTAAAGCTTTCCACTTGAGCTATCATCTTTGTGTGCAGAGTGTCAGCTGCATCTGATACGACTCACCCTTTCGTGTGACAAAAGCTACACTTCTGGAAAGAAGAAACACCCCAAAAGACGCCTCTTGGCAATGGCATGCATTGACGTGGCTGAACCCACCAGGTCTGTGCAGGCGGACGGATGGACTTCCCTCCACCTGAGCTCCAACCTGCCAGAAACGAGCTACAGCCTTTGCTTTGTCAGAAACTGCTGAACCTGAGTTACACTGATGTGGCCAAAACCACAGTGTTCAAACAGGGGTTTGGTCCCATTTGAAAATATTTGTGTCCAAGCTTGCTACAAGTAGATGGAGTATTACCTTAACAAGTGCTCCATCATAGAAACTTTCTCTCCAAGATGTCCAGTTTATATTTCTTTTCTTTTTTTTTTTTTTTTTTTTACCATACATGATGATGCTAAGCACCTCATGACAAAATGATGCTGGGGAGAAAGAAGAGAGCTGAGAGGGAAGGGAAAACTGGAGTTTACGTTTCAGTGGCTTCTGTTTGTGTTTATGGTCCCACCCCCCATGGACTTTACTTAATGCCTTGAGAAACCTTTTATCAAGCCAGAAGAACGCCAGCCCCAGCGGGTTATGGTAGGGCTTACACTGCTTGATTCAGACTGTCATGCTGATTCAAATTACTTTCTATCACACATCAAAGAAACCTCCAAAATTTGGTGTGTTCAAGTTACTGCACTGTTTCTGGGTGTTGTTTATTACCATTAAATACTCAAAGCCTCCAGGCTCCATTAGCTGTTTCATTTTATAACAGCCTTTAGCATCCATGCATTCATGCATGAACCCACCCCTCCCTCATTGTAGATTCTGAAGGCTATTTTCACCAAGGCTCCTTCTGAAGCTTATAGCCCTTCAACAGCCCAAATGGACAGGGCGTTCTACAAGGCAAATCTCTCAGTGGATGTTAAGGTCTTCTGATAATCAGTAGACTTCACATAGGTGAGATGGAATCTCAATTTCTCCTTGAAAGACAATCTGCCTCAACTGCCATTTATTCTGCTTAACTTTGGTGATAAAAAATTTGGGCAGCTAATATAACCAAGCTGCTTAAATTCCCCGTGAATGCAATGAAGAGATACAGGCGTCAGTACTGAGCAATTCATTCCTTTCAAGGGTAGATGTCTGCGATATGTAGGATGGATTGCCCGTGGAGGTGCTACATTCTCTGCGTTGGCTGTAGATAATTACCTTTGATGACTAACTTTCGTATGGATAAAATTAGATGATGTGATGATAGAATGACCTTGCACATGAATGGCTCCCAGTAGAACCAATTTTTAAAGCCTGTGAGCATCTTGTTATACAAACGCTGCGATATAAACATGAGACGTTAGTAATAGCAGTGGTATTTACATGCCTCACATTTTTCAGACCACTTTAAAACATCTAAAAGTTGTTGACTTTTATATTTTGGTTTGGCCTTTTTTTTTTTTTTTAAAGTTCAGGCTGATTTAAAGCTTATCAGAAGAAATAGACTGAATCCAATGGCTACATCGCCAGGCCCACGTTACCCACATGTGTGCAGATTTTCATAAATTACGTTTGAGACAAAGGAGTGTTAAGACCTTGAGTTAGGCAGAGCTCTGAGGAGTATCTGCTACATATTTTCCTTAAAATGAGCATTCAAAAAACACCACAAAGACTTTGGTATTCTGAAGCAGTTTTTTTCGTTTGAAAACCTGGTAGAAAGTGAGTTTTCAGAACGGAGAAATTCAGATAGTCCATAAAAAAGAAATAGTTTGAATACAAGTCTCCTTCCTGCTCACTGTGCCCTCTCCTTCCTCTCCCCTTGCTTATTATCAAACAATATCTGGCTTTGTGGCATGTAATAACCTCCAATAAACTCCACACTGTTCCGTCAAGGCCGGAGGTCCATAAATGCTCCCTGCTCTTTGTGGAGAGAAGAAGATGGGAACCCCGTCCCCGGTTAAGTTTATGGAGCACTTTCTGCTCCCCAGCTGGTTCCCAAAGCCTGACCCTTCCCAGAGCTCTCGGCGTTTCATCTCTTCTAGAGCGTAGAGCTAGCACTAAGGAAAAAAGACATCCAGTAAAACCCCTTTAAATGAATATTATTGGCCTTTGGAATACTATTGCCCTAATCTCAGTTGGTAATAGACATAGTTCAGAATTTATTGAACATTTGTTAGATTTTTGAAGAAAACAAATGCTGATTTCTTATCTTCCACTGCCAATGACTATCTAATTCAAAGAAAATAATAGGAGTATAAAATACATGTATAATGGTTAAAAAATGGTCATAGTGTGAGT
This sequence comes from Fregata magnificens, assembly GCA_013389945.1. Classification (NCBI taxonomy): domain Eukaryota; kingdom Metazoa; phylum Chordata; class Aves; order Suliformes; family Fregatidae; genus Fregata; species Fregata magnificens. The sequence continues at coordinate 3,129 of WAAD01026619.1, read as the reverse complement.
ACCTGGAAACCTTGTCTTGCCTGTCTGAAATGCAGATTCAGAGACTCCTGGGAATCCCTCCAATGCAGAATTCCAGCAGAACTTAGGAGGAAAGTTAGTGTTTCTCCCAGAGCTAGCTAGGCTATAAGCAAACTTCACAGAAAGGAAAGAATAAGTGAAGGAAAAGGGGAAAGCATCCTCAAGTGACCACAGGTATCAGGACGTTTCTGTTGGGTTAAGTTTTCTTTGAATCATTTGCACACCAAGAAACTTATGAAGCCCCTGCCTGCTGCTGGATCACAAACTGACAGCAGTGTCAAAGACTTCACTATATTTTGTCAGGTTTTTTAGCCTATATTTCCCGGCCCCCATTGCAAAGACATGTATTTGGCTTTGTGATGAATTGGGACGATGTGAACTGCCTGGCATTTGATCTAAGACACACTATGTGATGAATGAACGGGTATTAAATAGTCTATGACAGATGCGAAGCATCTGACGGGGGAAAAAGATGTTCCATATCACAAGAGGAAGGAAGTTTCTGCATTATTTCTTTTTATGTTTTCATATCCCATCTTCAGAGTCTCATGTTTCTCATTGGATGTTGGATGCTATAATCAGGTACCAGCAAACTTCAAGAAGGAAAAATCTCACTGATGAAGGGACCCTGATCTGAAAACAGAACCGGTGTTAGCAGTAAAGGGTATGTTTGCTCAATATCAAAGTGGAAGAGTGGGTTTTATGAATGACTGCACAAAGCCAAGTAACCTTCTAGGGAGAAAGAATAATCTGAAAAATTCCTAATAGAAAATTACCAGAGAGACTTTCAGCTGGTGTGCAATGGCAGAAAACCATTAACACCGCTGCTAATATTTAGCAGCTTAAGCACTGCTCAAAGCATTGAAAGACTGTACACATTTGTGAGGTTTATTCTCAGAGGTTAAGCTGCAGATTTTCCTAAGAGTTCATAAAATACGCACCTATTTGCTCTCAGAAATAAAACAATGGAATGAATATTAAGAATATTAATATAATTGTTCTTATTTAAGATAAAAAAGCACTTCACTCTTTTTGGTCTTTTAAAGATAATGTTCTTTTGTATTTACTTCAGTTACGGTGTAATCACATAACTTCAGCACCTGCTGTCCAGAGCCCCTGGTGTTAGGTGAGCCACAGACAAAAGACTTGGTAAATACCTTAGCTTTTCTGTGCTTCTGTTTTTTCCTGACATATAAAATGGAGCAGCAGCAATTTCTTATCTTCCTAGTAGGATGCTGTGAGTAATAACCAACAAATGCCTGCAAGGTTCTAAGAACTTTAATCCTATTTACTGGAGAGGTCAAACTCTTGTACTTCCAAGAGGAAACAAAGATTTTATAATGTGAAAAAACAGAGGTTTGTTCCAGTGCATGCATTAGTCCTGAAGACACCCAGGTATCCTTCCAAGCTCATGGCAAAGAGCTATAATGTGTGGTAGGTAACTTGATACATCTTTATGTGAATTAAGATCATCCAGGTTTTGTTTCCAAACCATTTGTTATTCAAACACATGCTTTATTGCAAGGCTATGCATGTCTATATATCTTCGCTCAAAGACAATTCAATAAGAGTAAACTCAGATCTGAAGGTGCTTCTGCTCTCAGTGAGGTCTACTTTATTCCCTGCAGAAAGACACCCTGGTCTGTCAAACCACCTTACACAGAAGTGTATATATATTAAAAAAAGGAGGGCCATGCCGTCATGTTCAAGTGCTGTTATTTAGACTGTAGGTATGTCTGGATGCATATTAGACGTTCTGAAGACCTCTGTTTGAAGTTTAAGATGGTGTTGCTATTCACGTGCAACCCTCATTCATGCACATGATAACTTTACTCTTTGTGCTAACTTTGTGCTGCGTTTTAACTTTTTCAGAGGGTCAATAAAAAAAAAGTCCCAGAGGGTCATGCGAGAGCGTATTGTTTATTAGCTCTGGGACAGAGACCAATCCTCTTGCATAACCCCTTCTAATGGCAAAATAACAAAAGGGAGGTTTGTGATGGAGGTAGGAAGTAGAAACAACTGACTACCTGACAGTAACATGCTTAGTAGTGATGGTGGTTGTCAATCAAGAGAGTTTGAATGAAGAAAGTGTCCCAAGTCCTGCAACCTTTGCCCGTACGCTCAAACTCAAGAAAATCCCTCCAAGTTAAAGTCCGTAATGAACTCAATACACTCAAGCTACATAGGAGCTATATGCAACTTAATGCAATGATTAGATTACACAACTCTTACTTACAAAAGTAATATTTAATCTGAGCTGCTTGAAAACACATTAGTAAGATGGTAGACTGTATTATTTCCTAGGTATTTAGAACAGTTGTTTTATACTGTCATCTCATCGCTTTGGGTTATTTTAGGTTGTGTACAGCCCATCAGAAATGAAGGGTAAAAACCCAGCCTGAAAGCAGTGTATTTTTTACATTGTTGTCATTTTACATTGTGTCATTTCATTTGACATTAGGAGTTGTCACATCATATTATGCTGTAGGTCAAGTAAATGGTAATGTAATGGGACACACCAGATACAGATAGCAGGAGTCTAATCAGAATTAATTTGCATATCCTCATCGACTTCATTAGCTGGTTGGTATCTCAACATGATCACAGTAGTTTTCAGAAAAATAGAAATATTTTGTCTCAGTACATGTAGTCCAAGCAGGACTACTGACCATGATCAAACTACATGAGCAAAGGGAGATTTGGGCTGCATATTGTGAAAAGATGTTAGTTCTAGATAAGTGTATATAAATATATTATGCACACACACACTTACACGTAAAACGCTGAATCTTATGCTGTGAGAGAAATTTTTTAAATAATACTGGCCCTAAGACAACTTTTCATGTTCAATGAAATCGATAGCCTGGCTCAAGTGCGTCTACACCAATGCACGCAGCATGGGCAACAAAAAGGAGGAGCTGGAAGCCATGGTGCGGCAGGATGGCCACGACTTAGTCGCCATCACGGAGACGTGGTGGGATGACTCCCATGACTGGAGTGCTGCAATGGAGGGCTACAAGCTCTTCAGAAGGGATAGGCAAGGAAGGAGAGGCGGTGGGGTGGCCCTGTACGTCAAGGAGTGTTTTGACTGTATAGAGCTCGATAGTTGTG
>WAAD01026618.1:148157-166905 GCA_013389945.1 Fregata magnificens | reverse complement strand
CCTCAAGTTGCATCAGGGGAGGTTTAGATGGGATACTAGGAAAAATTTCTTCACCGGAAGGATTGTCAAGCATTGGAAGAGGCTGCTCAGGGAAGCGGTTGAGTCACCATCCCTGGAGGTATTTAAAAGACATGTAGATGTGGCGCTTAGGGACATGGTTTAGTGGTGGACTTGGCAGTGCTAATTTAATGTTTGGACTTGGTGATCTTAAAGGTCTTTTCTAACCTAAATGATTCTCTGATTCTATCTTTCAGTCTTAGGAACACTGTCTTTTGAAGCTTGTCCCCTTGGCATTCATTCACTGAATCACTGGCTGGTTATGCTAGAAGATCTGGCTCACTGCTTCCTCTCCAGATACAGAGGATATCACCTCTGGGATATGTACAGATTCTATTAGTGCAAAGCCTCAGGCCTGACAATATCTTGCTGCAATGATTGTCTCTTGTGAGTGAATAGTTACCCACACAGATTTAATTAACAGCAGCAGTAGAGTATTCACTGTTATAGAACTCTGTGGTAAATTACTAATCAGAACTCCAGGCACACTGGAGGGAATAGAAAGCTGAGGAAAAGACGAGATCAGTTTTAAACAATATGGAACAGGCATGAGCAACATGAGCATCGTTTATATGCAATAAATGCAGTGNAATTGTTTACATTAATGGTTATTTTGACCTTAAATGGGGAAAATAATTTTTATTTGGTTATGGTCTTAGCTATCAACATCTAGGCTTTGCTGAGCTAAACTGTTGGCAACTGCAGGTAAAAAATATGTAAGCAGGGCAGAGAAGTAAGCAGCAATGCTCTGGAGTAGAGATTAATTAAAATTACTTAAATCACAGACTTGGAATGGGCACCTCAGTCCTTTTATAGAGCTGCTGCTTTGGCACTTCTGAAATGGGCCCACCTGCCTAGTGCAATCAAGGTCACTGAAACACTCTGAAAGTGTATTTTCACTTACAGAGTGCCATTGGGACTACATCATGCTGTTAAGCTCTGAGGATGGTATACCATAGGCAGAGCTCCAGTGGGAGACAACATATTCAGGAACTCGTAAAAGTTTCTGTGCAATTCCATCTGCCATGAGCAAATGCAAGTCATATAAAACATAAGTTTGCACCTTTTCTGCCTCTAATGCTTACCCAAAATCATTGCAGTGTTGTGAAAAAATCCACTCTCACTGGAGCAAGAAGGTTAAAGTTTTGGATCTGTGACAGCTTTTATGTGAAGTGATGGAAAGGCTTCTTCCAACACATTGTCAGAACACAAATTTCTGATGTATATTTTCCAACACACAGGGAGAATCATGGGAACTTTGAATACCATGGAAGACAGAAGTATGAATGGAAAGTGCCCTCTTCCTCTCTCTTTCTGTCCCAGATCATACTTAAAAAATTAGTTGTTTCAGCTTAAAATACTTCAGGTCAGTTCCCTACAAATGATTCTTCAAACACATAAAAAAAAAAATCAGCTTCCTGTTAGAAATTTGGAAAATTTTTATGCTGCAGGCTTTCAGTATCTATAAAACATTGATTAGAGAAGAAAGAAATTCACAGCCCACATGTTGTACTCTGCAAGCTGAATTGATCCTTTGCCACTTCAAACTTCATGTTATATATTCACAATGGGTAAACATATTACCTGTGTGTTCCTGCGAGAACAACAAGTTTTAAATTAGTAAAGGAGCATAAAATTTAAGCTTTCAGTGTTGAATTTCAGCATGAGTGCATCATCAATATAGAAAGGACCCAGTTTCTCTTGTCTCTGAATACAATCAGATTTACAAATTGTCATGTTTTTGCAATGTAGTAAGTCAATCTAACCCACAGCAGCTGACTACAAGTGCTTTTATTGCTAATGCCTGGTACAATATATTAGTGTAGTCAACAGGGTGAGCTAATCTTTTCTTCTGTAACTCAAGTGGGCAGAGTTAGAAGACTGAATGGTCTCTTATTTCAGATCAGTATCCACCTAATCCCCAGTAACTTCATCACTTGCAATTACATGAGCTTACTTTAAGAACTACTACTTCTGTCTGTCTGTCTGTCAGACTTTAAGAAGAGAATACAGAATTGGCTCTACTCAAAAAGCATTATTCACAGCCAGAAACCTTTGTCAGCTCTTCAGCTGATGCCAGACAGCAGAAATCCATTAAACCAATGGGATACTTATAAAAAGGGAGTTTAGGACCATTATTTTTAAAAGTACTTCAAATCTAGAAGAAGCTGAGGGACACTAGTCTTTTAGAAATTGCAAATTACCAGCAAGTCTATGTCATGGCTACTTCTAGTTAACCTTAGATTTGCTTAAAATAATAAGAAGCATATTTAAATGGAAGATCAAAGAGCAACATTGCGAAAGATAAAGAAATGTCATAAAGGAAATAAAAAGCTTGCATAGACAGTTAAACATCTAAACTTTTACACGCTTTACTTCATCCACTATCTAAATAATGCTACAACAGCAAAGTATGCAGGTAGAATTGGAGCTTGCAGGTCATTGAACATTTCAAATTCTCTCATTGCCATTTCAGCACAAAGTGCTAAAAACCTCTGTGCTGAACCACTGCAAAAATTTCCAGTGCTTGTTGATACTGAAAATATTCCTCTTATTTGTGGTGGTTTAATAAACCACTGACAGCACATTAAACCAAAACAAAATATGGGATGCTTTATTCAGTATATCTGAAAAGATAATTTTTAAAGCAATTCCTGCATCATTTGCTTAGAATGCTTTATTTATGAATGATCATTTTGCTGCTTCTGCATCTGCATTAGACAAATTAAAAATAGGTGAAATAAACAGCATACAGGGGAAGCCTGTAGACATTATTTATAGAGTTCAGGCAAGTCACACAAAGAAAACAAGAAACTATTACAGGAGTATCACACACAGGCAGATGAAAACAGAGCTGTGGAAACAGTGATACTCATTAGGCACTTGGCTGGTTGTGCACCGGTTCTGTTGTTTTGGAAATGGATGCAATGTGTATGTTCCACTGTGGACTTTTCTGTTGGTGGATACAGAAAATTAAAATGTTTCTTAAAGGATCTAGATTTTTTTCAGTTATACAGTAAGGGTGGAAAAACATGTTTGCTGTATTTTTGAACAGTTATGCTTTATCTCTGAACCAACTTTCATATTTTGCTATCAGCTATAGTATTGCTCTTGTCTCCCACAGCTCTGCTGGGGTCCCATCTTCAACCCAACCTTTTCTTTATGGCTTCCATCTCTAGTACAACTTGTCATTGATTTCTTACTTCCCCTTTACACTAACCAACTCTTTTAGATTTCTGACACGCTTAGCTTTTTTTTTGAACCAGGAGAGTAGGAAGACACCATGTGGATTCCTCAGTAATTAGAATTTTATCTCCTCATCCAACCCAAGCAGAAATACCACAAGATGTACCATACTTACATGCAGCAGTAATATTTACTGATAAGAATAGCCCCATTGACTTTCTGTTGAAGCTGAAGGACCCTTAACATAAGTAAAGATTGCAAGGTCAGAACCTGACTTGGATCAGAATCTTCAGCTTTAACGAAACCTCCACATGCATCAAATATGCCACTTTTATGGGGAAAAATAATGCAAATTTGTTCTTTATTATTGCATATAAATAACAGAATGTCTGTGGCATATCTTATTTTCACTTTATTTTTGCAGATTCAAAGCAAGGAATAAGGCCCAAATCAAATAAATTACTCTGATTTCTTTCATTTTTTCCTACTTAATGATATACCACACTTAGGTGACTCACCATAACCTTTGGTTGAGAATTAGTTAGCCTTCATTTCCTCTTTGTGCATTAGGAATCAGTAGTTGTTCACCAAAGAATCAAGAAAAAAAAAGCCGTAATATATTTTGTGTGGTTCACATGTCAGATAGGCCCTTACAGGGACTAATGATTTTAAAGTAAAATTAGGAGGGGGGTTGGGTGGACTCCCCCAAGATTTTGTGTGAACGGTGCAGCATAGTACAAAGATGAAAGCATTCAAATTTGAAATGAAGCACAGCAGGTAGAAAGATTCAGCATGAATTTCAAACAGATATTCCTTGTGCTGGTGTGCTAATTAAAGCTCTTTTTTTTTTCTTTAAGTGTATTGGGATTATTGTAGGACGCGGTTTAACCTGAATATATATTAGGAAGAGAGATCATATACGCAATGGCTATTGTTGTCCCAGAGTTTTCATGACAGCACACTGAATCCAGCTGAAATTTAGCTTCAGAGGTAGCCTGAGGATGGTGTTGCTGAGTTGGAGGAGCCTGGGAACACCAGAGGTGATGCATTTCTGTCTGATGATCTGAGTTATGGACATTCACAATTCCAGTGTCTCCTGGATTCTATTTACATCACAAATTTTTCACTGACGTTACTAAAAGATGCTCATATAAGTTCTGATACAAAAGGAGCACAGAGAGAATGAATACAGCGGTGATAGACTGCGGCTAGATATACAACTACAGAAGAAAACACTTGAGAAAACACAAATTGAATCTGGGTTCTCTAACAGGTTGAGAAACAACCTAATCTGGAATGCTTCTGTAGAGGATTGTTGTGCAGCAAAAGTTAAAATTAAACTGAAATAAAAGGTAGAAGTCACAAGTACAATCTCTTAACTTATTTAGCAGAAGGGAAGGTAACATAATATGAGAGTTAGCCAATTACAATTGTTAGGTTGTGTGATCAAAGCTTCTCTATTCTCCCACAAAGGAGCACAGAGGCAGGTGGAGGAGCTCAAATAATGCCTTGCCCTAGCTTCTCCCAGGACCATCACAGGAGCCATCAGGCCATCAAAGGCCCATCTCCACAAACCCAGACAGGAGGACAATGGCAGGTAGGAACCCAAATTAAAGTCTCACAGGAAGTAACACACTGTCCAGACCCTTCCCAGGGCTGTTCCAGGACAGCCTCAGCCCCATTGTCCAGGCATGAAACCCATCACGATGGGTCAACATGAGAGCACCTTTTGGACTGAGAGGGGCCACTGCCTAGGGGCATGGGACATGTTATGGGGTGCAGGGGAAAAACACTTGGAGATTGCACAAGACTTATTATGGGATGTTTAGGGGAGGAATTAAAGCAGGGGAGAGGGATCAAGGTCATTTGGGGAGGAAGAATTGTGGGAAAATAAAAGGAGAAGAATGGGTAGTTGTGTGTAAATAGTTTGCTGGTTGGTACACCTGTTTGGCCATGCCCTGTACCTGATCAGCACTGTCTGTCCTATCTTCTTATTAAATTCTTTTCTACTCTTTTCCTGGATGAAGGACTCTCGTGTGCCTGTGTGTGTGTCTAGGGGTGTGAGTACAGCCAGATAGCAGGTTGGAGGGCCTGTGTGTCTGTGGTGCCAGTAACTGCAGAGACCCCAGTGAGCGCATGTCTATGCCAGCAACTGGAGTGGGACCTCGGGTCGCAGGTACCCATGTGTCTGTGGTGCCAGCCACTAGAGTAAGTGTAGGTGTGCAAATGAGTGTGTGAGCACCAACAAGATCAAGCCAGGTGAGCCATTGAGTAGGCGAGGTGGTCTGGGAGCCAGGGGGTGAGTGGGTCTCTAAGAGTGAGACCATAGGGGTGGGGTGGGGTGTGGCTATCAGAGACACAGGGAGTCCCAGATGGCTCTTTGTGTCTGTGTGCATGTATAAGGGCATTTGTGTTAGCAGCTAGAGCAGGGCTGTGGCCTCAGGGGTTTGTATCTCCAGCTGTCAGCAACTGGGCAGACTGGGCTCCAGAGGCAGCTACTGGGCAGACTGGGCATATGAGCTCAGCTGTGGGGGCATCCACATTGTATATACGCACATATAAGTATTACCACTAGCAGACCTCCATCCTGCTCAGCCAGAGAGGGGAGCAGGATGAGGCCATTGCTGTCTGTGCTGTCTGTGTGTGAACACTCTGTGTGTCTCTCTCTGTGTTGATCTGTGCAGCCCATCACATGTATACTTGTTGTGGTTTAACCCCAGCCAGCAACACGGCACCACACAGCTGCTCACTCACTCAGCCCACGGCAGGATGGGGGACAGAATTGGAAGAGCAAAAGTAAGAAAACTCATGGGATGAGATAAAGACAGTTTCATAAGTAAAGCAAAAGCCGCACACACAAACAAAGCAAAATGAGGAATTCATTCACTACTTCCCATTGGCAGGCAGGTGTTCAGCCATCTCCAGGAAAGCAGGGCTCCATCATGCGTAACGGTAACTTGGGAAGACAAACATCATCCCTCCGAACGTCCCCCCCTTCCGTGTTGCCAGCTATTTATTGCTGAGCATGACATCATATGGTACAGAATACCCCTTTGGTCAGTTGGGGTCAGCTGTCCCAGCTGTGTCCCCTCCCAACTTCTTACGTACTTCCAACCTACTTGTTGGCAGGGCAGTGTGAGAAGCAGCAAAGGCCTTGACTCTGTGTAAGCACTGCTCAGCAATAACAAAAACATCCCTGTATTATCAACACCGTTTTCAGCACAAATCCAAAACATAGCCCCATACTAGTTACTATGAAGAAAATTAACTCTATCCCAGCCAAAACCAGCACAGTATATATATAGTGCAGACATGTTTGTGCATGTGCCTTGTGTGCCTAGCAAATATGTGCTCAACCTCACTACCAGCTGGACCTGGGGGCATGGAGCTGTGGCAGCTTTGCCTCTCTCGAGCTGCCAGATTTGGCCCTTTTCCCATAACAACAATGTATTGAGCAAATATTTGTTTCTATTTTACCTAGGGAAGGGAGCCCAGGTCTGGAAATGACTAAATATCATGTGAACAAATACAAGAAAAAAGAAAGGCAGTAAAGAACAAAAAAGTACATCTTATATATTTATAAAACATAGTAACACTGATGTGGCTTCCTAGAAATTCTGTACTGAAGGGTTTTATAAAAGATTTTTGTGCTGCGATAATCCCTTTCCTCTCCTCTGGCTGGCTGGGTCACAGTGAGGTGATAACTATAATCTCCTTTCATTTCAGTTGGTTTTAACTGCTTCAAGAAGTTCTGCTAGAGATTTTCCTGTCCAGCTTCTGGTGATGTTTTTTACCAGATTGTCCACAAACAGCTCCTCCTCTTTTCTCTTCATTTTTTTCTGTGCAAAATTATGTTTGCTAAGCCTTTTGCTCTAGTCACATTGCCAAACCTTTCCAGCTTCTCTCTTTCCACTGCTGCTAGTAGAGGCTCATGGGATCCAATTACTGCAGATCCTGCTTCCCTGTAATAGAGCTGTTCTGTGCACTGTACATGGTATCCATTGAATTCTGCAGAGGCATCTGAATTCAAAGGCTTGAATTCTTCATTCTGTTGCTGCTGTTTGAGTTTCACCCATTTCACACTGTTCATGCTCTCGAGAACACAATATTTCTAAGAAGATTCATTTTCTCTTGGATTTACTAAGGTTGTTCTTGTCTTTCCAGGTTGTATTTTGGACTGTGGGCACTGCTAGCGTGAGGGCGGTTCTTTGGATTTCTGTTTCAGATTTCCTGTCTTTCATGGTAGTAATACTGAGGTGCTTGAATAAGTCCCCTCATTCAACTTTCTTGCTTTTGATGTCTATTTCTTCTTCAGTGTCAGTAATCCTCATTGTCATTACACTGCTCTTTTTTTGTCCTGATCTCCATACCATACATCACTGCAGTGCTTTGTCTTTGTATTTGCACACCCTGATTGCATTCCTCCTATCAAATCTACATCATCTTCAAAGGATAGATTACCTATATTACTACCTCTAACTGATAGCAGTCCTTCAAAGTTTTCAGAGTCTGACATAACGTGTTCAAGGAAACAATTGAAGGGATGTGGCAATAGGAGACATCACTTTCTTACTCTGGCTGTTATATAGAACTACTTACTCAGTGTGTTGCCTTCAAGGACTTTGCTCCCTGCACTGTAATAAAGGATTTCAAGGGTTGTCACTATTCATTTGCTAATGTTGAGTGTCTTCGTCACAGTCTATAGTATTCCTTGCCATACATGATCAAATGCTTTATTGAACCCTGTGAAGTTGCAGTGTAGTTCCATGTCATATTCTCAGTATTTTCTGTTCAATTTCTCAAGTTGAATGTCTGATCTATTGTACTTGGTGTCATTCTAAAACCCTCTCCTTCCTCCTCAGGTAATGTCTTTGGCAGATCAGGTAGACATACGATCATACTCTCAAGGTCCCTTTTCGGCAAGCAGTGCCCTGACAGTTGGTATGTGTGAAGCTTGTGAATTATAATAATGGCAGTATCTCCCTTGCTCTTTTGCAAATGTTTAGCTTTTCCTGTTGGGGATTTCCCAAAGCTGTAATTTCCTGCTCCTCATTTGACAACTCTAAGGATGAACAAATCCTCTCTGACTCTTATTCAGTTGTTAATGTGTTGATGTTAAGTCAACATTTACTTCATAGTTACACAAGCCCTTACAGCAATCCCACAGCCTGCCTGCAATTGCTTCTGCTTCTTTTTTTGAAGACATTCATTTTTGTCATGAAACATAAACACACTTCCTCATTGTCAAGCTGATGGTAAAATTTTTCCTTTTCCTCCTCCCTATATTCTGTTGCCTGTGTGTCTGTATGATATTAACTTTTGTATGATTGGTACTGGACTGTTTTATCCCTATCCTGAGAAGCTTTCTTGTGGTTCTCATTTTGCAAGAAGTTTCCTAACCAGCCACCTTACTGCTGCTAAATTTATCACGCTGCATGAATTGTTCATCTTCAATTTCCTTAGGTTGCTTAATCTTTTTTGCTAGAATTTAATGTATTAATTTTTTCTCCAATAGTATGCTTGGCATTCTCATCTTGGCCAAGACGCATGAGAAACGAAGATGTCCTCCAGGGCCCTGTCCTTGGGGTTGCTAACCACAATGATTACCATGACATCCTAATGGGTGGTTTATCCTGGCTCTCTCTTGCTCTTCAAGAGTAGATGCAATAACCCTATTGTCATAAAGAGATGACTGCCTAAAAAACAAGTCTTCAGATTACTATTTTTAATCCAGTGGTATCAGTCCCTTTGTTAGCAATGGAAAATAAGGTGGAGTTGAGATCAAAATAGCTTGCTGCCCTTGGAGAGGTATTTACCCTAAAACTTTTCTGGAAATGGCTTGCAGAGCCTTCAAAGGGCTCAGGTTCTATACCTCCCCATATAAATGATTAGAGTCCTTCATAAAGTAAAAACATTTACGTTTCTTCCCATTTCAAGGTGCTGTTTGAAGTATCAAGGACTTTCCTCTTGATGTAGAAAAGAAATTTTTTACAGCAAGAACAGTCATTCACTGGAACAACATCCCCAGGCACGTGGTAGTTCCCATCACTGGAGGTTTTCAAGACGTGATTGGACAGGGTACTAGATAACCTCATCTAGGTTCCCTTTCCCACAAAAGGTTGGACCAGATGATGTTTCAAGGTCCCTTCCAACCTGGGTTCTTCTATGATTCTGTAATTCTAGTATAAATAAAGCCTTTGAAAGGAAAACATTTTTGTGGCAGAGCAGTTAGTTACTGCAGAATTCTGATGTTTTAATTTTATTTAGAAAGGAATACCATTTCCCAAATTAAAAGTGAGCCATGATGTGTGAACTCTACTGACTTATGTACCTTCAGGATTATGAATATTAACTTGATGACCTTCAGATTAAATTAAGTTTTTATGGGATCCAAATAAAAGGTATTGCCCTGCAGCCTTTCAGCAACAAGGTTCCGTAGTTAATTTTCTTACCTCGTACAGGGATTGCAAGTTACCTTACACACTTCCATCTGCCTTCCTTGACTCTGAATAACAGGCAAATGATCAAGATAGATAGAGGAAAGGTTAATGTGGAGCAGCACAGCAGCATGCCAGATATGTCTTACATGAGCAATAAGTTTTTCAGTGTTCTTTTTTTTTAGAATGTATTGTGGTTTCCACTAAGTTCATTGTAAGTATTTTAAAGGAGATGGAAAACTTTAATCATATGAAGTGGTTTTAATTCATTTTTACTGTCATAGTTAAATGAAATAAGTTTTCTTCTAAGTGTTTTCTTATTTACATAAATTACAAATAGCTTAGGAGTTAATACACCTCTTAGAATAGGTAAGAATTCTGTACCTATTCTTACACTTGTAAGAATAGGTACAGAACAGTTTTGTCCTCTTCCAGGTTTAAATTCAAATTTTTAAACTTCCCAAGTGTGTAAGATTGTTTAAGCTGTAATGTAATAGAACTTTTTCTTCCCTTTGAATGTGATGGTGTCTTTTTAACCCTATTACGATATTGCCGCTGCGCAGAAAAGCAAACTGGCATGACTTAGATAAAAAAAATCTTCTTGGATAAGTAAATTGTATCATAGGTATAACACTGTATAGAAACCAGCCTTATATCCAGAAAAATTGTAATCAGATTTTTGTTGGTTAAAAGTTAGAATAAAACCAGTAGTTGTGTTAAGTGGTAAAGTTTGGTTTCTTTGCTAGAACTGGATTTGGTTGGAAATGCAATGCAATAAACTACAATAACAAAATAACTATGGTGATATGACAGTAATTCCTGAAAAAAAAAATTGTTGCAAATGAGGTTAGTCAGAATGAATTATCCATGATCAATGTAGAAAGAAAATAGTATGTACAGTAAAAATAAAATTTAAAAGGCACAAATCAAAGAGTATTTTTGGGGCCTCAAATCCACCAAGTCTGGATACCATGTACCCTCTTACTGTCAAGCTCTGAATAGGTAAACATCTTCTGCTTTTAGCAATAAAATTTTTAACTATGCTTAAGTAAACCTGTGACTTTCTGTAATAATTTTAGTGAGACCAGTCAGGAAAAACTAACAAAGGTAACAAGAACTAATTGGGCTCTGTATAATCTTAATTTGATCTGACAGTTGAGAAACATGAATCCTGGTGAGTAATGCAAATTTAAGCCGTAGACCCTACTAATGGAGTGTAATATTATAGATACATTTGTTCATTTCTTTTTTTATTAGTTCTGATCACATCCAAGACCAAGGTCGTTGGCGCAGTAATTAGTACTAGAAGTTCCTGTTACTTTGCATGGCCCATGCAAAATGATTACATGTATTTGAGAAAAGTGTGCAAGGGCAAGGTGTGATGTACAATTGGTTAGTGTGAGGTGGGCAGAATGGCTACCTCCAAAGAAATTTCCAGCCAAGCTTCACTCAGAATGTTCTTTCACTCTAAGTAAAATAAACAGGTCTGAACTTACAGGAATTTTCTATTTGCTGTCCAGTAAAACCTTATAGCTTCTGGGCTTTTATACAACTAAGATTTATAGCATCTATTCTTACCGTGCAGAGTCCCAAGATAATGTTAATAGATGGCTAGTTTTGCCGATAAATCCCTCAGGGAGCAGAGAGAAATATCTGTTTCAAATAAGTTGTTCAGAACTAAATCCACATCCCAAATAGAACGTGGTACTTAGGCTTAAGAGACTCGGCTCTAAAAATGTAAAGATATTTCTCTCCCAATTCCTGATAAAGGCAAACTATGGTAAGATCAAAACCCATGGCTCCCCATAACTCGTAGATCTGCTAATTGAGGGCTGGGGGCTCATTTTCTTGAAAAAACTCTAGAGTAATTTGTGAGGTCCAAAAACGATGTTCCTCAGGGACTTTGCTACATCAACCCAAGAGTCTGGAAGGTCATCGGTGAGAAAGATAACAGCTTTCAAGGACCGCTAGGCAAAATGTCAGGAGTGCTTGATTGCCTGGGAGCATGGAAAACCATCTAAATAATACAGTAACTAGTAAGATGGAGGAGGAGAGGAAGAGAAGAGAGAAAAAGAGAAACAGAGGGAGGGAGGACAATGAAATTACTGGTCTTTACTTAGACCTCCTTTAAAGCCTAAGAAGTCAGGAAGAAGCTGACACAAAGTACCATGACTGTTTCAGACTGGGTAGGAATGAAAAGCATTCTTGTTTTCAGGATATGCATGTGTCTTGCAGGCTGCGCTATTGTCTGTACTTCCTACAAATTTGTTTTCTTTGACGCAGCATGGCATTGCTGACCTATATTCAGCTTGCTAACTGCTATAACTCCAATCCTTTTTCTGAAGAATTGCTTCTTCATTCTTATTATTCTTATTCCTGTTTGAAAGTTCTCTTTTCCCTCATAAAACTCACTCTTTTCTGACTGTAACTTCTTTTTTTCAAGATTGTTTTGAATTTTAATTCAAAACGTCTTGCATATTTGCATTACCATTAGTGATCCATAGTTCCCTCGTGCTTTTTTTCTTCTCTTGTACATTTGCTCTTTCTGTTCTTCCTGTATTTAATCCTCTCCACAAGTTTTCCAATAAATCAACTAATGTGCCCAGGATTACCTCAAAAAATTATTTAACTATTGTAAACTGACGTTCTTTGGATTCTGCTGATCTGAAAGGACATAATTAGATGCTTAGCCCTTAAACTCACTTTGCTTGTTGCATTCCTGCAATAGTTACAAAACCTATTAGAAAATATGTTTTACAACTCTTTGTAGATCTGGACAAGTATCTGAAACAGGACTTTGTAAGCATTTGCTTAAATAAAGAAGATTTATTTGGATGGACTCTGACCCTGTTGATGTTTGCTCATATGTATACTTAATAAGTCAATACTGGTAACTTTCAATTGAAAACCAATTTTAAAATCACAGTTGCAAGTACTGATATTGCAAACGTTAAGTCTAAGTGTCATGGTTTAGCACCAGTCAGCAACCAAGCACCACAGAGCTGCTCGCTCACCTTCCCCACCCCTGCGTTGGGACGGGGGAGAAACTCTGAAGAGCAAAAGTAAGAAAACTTGCAGGTTGAGATAAAAACAGTTTAATAATTGAAAATAAATAAATAAATAATTAATAATAATTTTTAAAAAAATTGTAATGAAAAGGAAAACAAAAAGACAGAGAGAGAGAAACAAAACACAGGAAAAACAAGTGATGCAACCTCTCACCACCCACCAGCCGACACCCAGCCAGTCCCTGAGCAGCAATCACTGCCGCCTGGCCAACTCCCACCAGTATATATACTGAGCATGGCGTCATATGGTATGGAACATCCCTTTGGCCAGTTGGGGTCAGCTGTCTTGGCTGCACCCCTTCCCAGCTTCTTGTGCATTTGGCAGAACACAGGAAGCTGAAAAGTTCTTGACTAGTGTGAGCACTGCTTAGCAACAACAACACATCAGTGTGTTATCAACATTATTCTCATACTAAGTCCAAAACACAGCACTATACCAGCTACTAGGAAGAAAATTAACTCTATCCCAGCCGAAAGCAGGACACTAAGAGATCCACTGATCTAGGTGAATAGCAAAAACAATAAACTACATCTTTGGTAAACTCCTTTTGGCACAGCATCAGAGCAAGCAAAAGGCAACTCTAAACAACCCTTGTCTTTCCTGGTTTTTCAGTTCTTCACACTAAGAAACGAAAGTTGCCCAGAGGCTAGGTGTGTGTAGCCAAATAAAGAGTAACTGCAGCACAGCTACTCATATCTAGACCATTGCCTGTATAGCTAACAGAGGTCATTTTAGCACACATTGTCTATCGGGTTAACACTTACTCATGGTGTGTCCAGCAGCCTAATACATTTTGTCATTGGTCATGTCATATCTTACCAAATGTTCTTACAAAAGCTGACTAAGTATCTACACTGTTTTCAAAACTTTGTTTGAAATTTCACTACGGTTATGTTAACATGTGGAAACTACACAGGCAGTGGAAGCAGAGACAGGTATCCTGGGAAGAGTATAGGGATGCTGCCCAACTGGGAAGGGATGGGGTCAGGAAGGCCAAAGCGCAGCTGGAGCTGAACTTGGCAAGGGATGCAAAGAATAATAAAAAAGGCGTCTCTAGTCATGTCAGCCAAAAAAGGAAGGTCAAAGAAAGCGTACCCCCTCAACGAACACAACTGGCAAACTGGTAACAACACACGAGGAGAAGGCTGAGGTACTCAACAACTTCTTTGCCTCAGTCTTCACTGGCAACCTCTCTTCCCACAGCTCTCAAGTGGATGGACCACAAGACAGGGACTCTGGGAGCAAAGTCCCTCCCACTGTAAGAGAAGATCAGGTTTGTGACCACCTGAGGAACCTGAATATACATAAGTCTATGGGTCGTGATGAGATGCGTCCCAGAGTCCTGAGGGAACTGGCTGATGTAGTTGCCAAGTCATTCTCCATGATATTTGAAAAGTCATGGCAGTCAGGTGAAGTCCCCAGAGACTGGAAAAAGGGAAACATTGCACCCATTTTTAAAAAGGGTAGAAAGGAGGACCCTGGGAGCTACGAACCTGTCAGCCTCACCTCTGTGCCTGGGAAGATCATGGAACAGCTCCTCCTAGAAGCTATGCTAAGGCACATGGAGGACAGGGAGGTGATTCGAGACATGCAGCATGGCTTCACCAAGGGCAAGTCCTGCCTGACCAACCTAGTGGCCTTCTATGATGGAGTGACTACATCAGTGGACAAGGGAAGAGCTATGGATGTCATCTGTCTGGACTTCTGTAAGACCTTTGACATGCTCCCTCACAACAGCCTTCTCTCTAAATTGGAGAGATATGGATTTCATGGCTGGACTGTTCAGTAGATGAGGAATTGGTTGGAGGGTTGCATCCAGAGGGTAGTGGTCAACGGCTCGATGTCCAGATGGAGATTGGTGACAAGTGGTGTCCCTCAGGGATCCATATTGGGACCAGTACTGTTTAATATCTTCATCAATGATGTGATCATTGACATCATCAATGACAGTGGGATTGAGTGCACCCTCAGCAAATTTGCAGATGACACCAAGCTGAGTGGTGCAGTTGACACGCCTGAGAGACGGGATACCATTCAGCGGGACCTGCACAAGCTTGAGAAGTGGGCCTGTGCGAACCTCATGAGGTTCAACAAGGCCAAGTGCAAGGCCCTGCATATGGGTGGGGGCAATCCCCAATATCAGTACAAGCTGGGGGATAAATGGATTGAGAGCAGCCCTGAGGAGAAAGACTTGGGGATACTGGTGGATGAAAAGCTGGACATGAGCTGACAATGTGCACTCACAGCCCAGAAAGCCAGCCGTATCCTGGGCTGCACCAAAAGAAGTGTGGCCAGCAGGTCGAGGGAGGTGATTCTGCCCCTCTACTCTGCTCTGGTGAGACCCCACCTGGAGTACTGCATCCAGCTTTGGAGCCCTCAGCACAGGAAAGACATGGACCTGTTGGAGCGGGTCCAGAGGAGGGCCACAAAAATTATCAGAGGGATGGAATACCTTTCCTATGAGAACAGGCTGAGAGAGTTGGGATTTTTCAGCCTGGAGAAGAGAAGGCTGCGGGGACACCTTATTGCAGCCTTTCAATTTAAAGGGGGCTTATAAGAAAGATGGGGACAGACTTTTTAGCAGGGCCTGTAGTGATAGGACAAGGGGTAATGGTTGGAAACTAAAGGAGGGTACATTTAGACTAGATATAAGGAAGAATTTTTTCACAATGAGGGCGATGAAACACTGGAACAGGTTGCCCAGAGAGGTGGTAGATGCCCCATCCCTGGAAACGTTCAAGGTCAGGTTGGATGGGGCTCTGAGCAACCTGATCTTATTGAAGACATCCCTGCTCATTGCAGGGGGGGTTGGACTAGATGACCTTTAAATATCCCTTCCAACCCAAACCATTCTATGATTCTATACCACTAGCAGGGCTTCAGGAGGATGGCTTCTGCTCCAGCTGGACCTTTCTCCCGTTTCTGCTTATTCCCTTCCAGGGGAACAGCCAGTTTTGCTGAATGTACCTGTGTATTATTTTTGCTGTGTTCAAACAAAATTTTTGGCCGTGTGTCCAAACCAAACTAGGCTGTTTTAAATTTCTTTAAGAGCAAAGTACAGATTCAGAGTGCTAAGGGAAATTATCCATTTGAAGTGACAGAAACAACTGAGAATATTCTTAGAATTTGTAAAGAAAAATGAAGGCACTGCAAGTCAGAGCAGGAATATAAAAACTCTCTTTAAATTCTCCCTGTGGAAGAGTCTCTTTTTTTCCACTGAATACATAAGAAGCCTAGAAGATTAGCCTGCTGTCTCAGGCACTTAAGTTAGTTGCCTAAATTTAAGTGGTGTGGAGGCTGTTCTTCCCCCATTCCCACAACATTTATAATTAATCAACTGAAAATCAGTTCATGAGCAATTCACAGTAGGAAGAGATCAATTCACAGGGGAAGGTATCTGCAATCAGTAATCTAGGCTGCTCTGGCTAGATTTGTGGAATAAATTCTACACAATGAATTATTCTACTTGCTTTTCAACTAGTCTAACTTCCTTTAAGCTTTGATGTCATTTGCAGGCATCAATACTTCTAGTTAGCTGAACAACTTTCCACAGTTTCTGCTAAACTCTTCAATCCACATAGTTTGAACAGTTCCATCATCTCTAGTAACATTTGTCTATTCAAAAAATAGCAAAACTGCTGCTATTTCTGTACCATTGTATGTTAGCTCCAGTTCACCAGTGTGAGTTGAACACTCCAAATGTAATACCACCTACAGATTTAGAAAAAAAAAAATACTGCCCTGTAATAAAAAATGAATAGAACCAGAATATGTTGGGAGAAAAACAGGTAGTAGTATATTTCATTATATTTCTACACTCTTAGAAGTCTGAGTGTTCCTGCAACAGTCATCATTAATCCTAATACGATGTGGTGCAAAACCTGTAAATATTATAAAATCTTGCAAAATGTTAGTAAAAATTCAGTTACCTGCAGTACTCTCTTGCTTGTGCTATCTATGGAAAAATCATTAAGAAATATAGAGTAAGTCTGAGCCTTGGAAGCAACTCTTTCTAGTACTTCCTTTATGACTTTGTGTCTTAAAATAATGCAGCAATGTCAGGGTTGGCCTCAATGATTCCTGATTTTTTTTTGTTTGTTTTAATTTTCAGAAACATCAATATCAAGTAATATTTTGCAAAATTTTGTTTACCTCATAGGGACATTTAAAGAAAGTCTTGGTACATAACAGGCTCATGTAATATTCCAACTGCAATCTTTCTGCTAGTAAGTTATTTAGATGTCCAGCTCGTGTGATGCTACAACATTTAATTCCAACTATCTTAATTATTTCTCAAAAGCAGAGTCTAAATCTTTCAAATATAAGCCTTCTTTCTCTTAGGAAATTAAGGGATCTTTTTGGCTCGTGACCTAAGAATATGAGCTCCAATTTACTCAAAAGAAGAGAAAAAATTGCATTAAATTTGGCAAGCTTTGTGTCACGCTTATAGCAATTTAAAATGAACATGTTATAGAAACCATTCAAAAAGGTTTTTGAACTTGTGTCTGACCCTTAAGGCCCTTCTTTACTACAGCTTATGACCTTCTAAAAGGGTAAACTTTCAAAGCAATCCATAGGAAACACATACAAAAACCTCTTTATTTATGATCAAACTGTATGTGATTATTTTTCATGCATAACTCTTAAAATTCATCCCAAAGTGTCTTGATTGTATTGCATCTTCAAAGTGCATAGAAACAGAACTGAACTCACAAAGCTATTTGAAACTTAGGCTTTTGTAATAAAAATGTAAAAATCCCTCCTGGGTTATGTATTATACAGCAGAAAACTTAGGCAATAATCAAAGAGTTTGGTACTTCTCTTCATAATCTTTATCCAACAACATAGTTGCACTCAAATTTTTCCAGAAAGCACTATTCGGCTACTAGACACCAAAAGAGCTTCTGAAGAATTTAACACATTTAGTAGGAAAAAAATCACTAATCCATTTGAAACAGATTCCTAGTGACAAAATAAGAAAGAAAAGCCTTGTAATTTTCAGGCTATGATAGCAAAGTATTGTAGTTTAGTTCGTCTAATTACCATGCTTCCAATTTTATGTGAAAACCAGGTTTTCAGTGTGAATAATATGTGTAGTGTGTGCTTTTAAGTACACTTTCTTTGCAATTTTTACTTCATTTGAATGACTGTAAAGATCAGGTCCTATATATCATCCATATGCTACTCAGAACAGAAATATTTCAGGAGTGTTAAAAGCTGAACCAGTTTAAACTACAGGATCTAAAAGTATAGCAATTTTGTAGACTGCAATTAATGCTTGTGAAAGTAATTTTGCTTTGCTTTTCTTATCATTTTTCTCTGGCACTGGTTTAGATAAAAACATAGATGTCAACAGGACTTAGGTGTAACAGTGATCAATTTTCTAGTTCATGCTAAGAAAATAGGTCTCTTCTTTCACCAACAGTGACAAACCAGAGCTGGAAGAAATTTTCAGGGAACAGGGTTCTTCGCAGCCTGCTGTAAAGGAAGGTTAAAGTTCATATGATCTTGAAGACTGAGGTTTCTTCAGAATTCTAAAGAATTCAGATTTGGTTACAGTTCAAAATTCAGTAACTACATCAAAGTATTACAAATCCACATGTACTTTTGGAGAGTGTAACAGAATTAAAACCTATTTTATTAAATATCTTATTATGAGCCCAAATGGAGAAACCACATTCTTCAACCTCTGGCTCCTATTTTTAAATTCTTTACTGAAGAAATATAGTTGTCAGATTCAGTCACCAAGGGGAATTTTCATAGAAAAAGGCATTAAAAGTATATTAGAGGCAGCAGAGTATTTTGCCTTTTCATCCATTAGATCTGTTAGATTACAGCTTCATGCTCTGAAATGCATTATAGAAACAGAGTACGCATTTCACCTTGTCTCTAATGATTTACTTTTACTAAGTTCTTCTCCAGGTGTTCCGTAGAGAATTGCATCTGACAGATATGGAAAAACATTCAACAGCAACCATTTGCTAGGATACCTCTGCTGG
>WAAD01026618.1:105431-148091 GCA_013389945.1 Fregata magnificens | reverse complement strand
ATATATGGATGTTTTTGATTGAGAGCAGAAGAGGAACAGCAAATATTTTCTTAAAAAATGCTTTCATTGGTTACCCTTATGTTACCATGAACTTCAGCTAAAAGGCAGTGAAATTACATGAAAAAACACTTAATTCCTTTCTGTTTAATTCAATCTTTTGTTCCTTTTTTTTTTTGGGAGGGGGTTGATATAGATTGTAAACTCCCAGACATAACAGTCTGACTGTAACATGGAGTTCGTTGACCAATGAGACCAGCACATGACAGAAAACACTGAGTTTGTGTAAAGCAACTTTAATCCACCTATGATTTTCTTTAAGGGCAAGGTAAGAAGGGCAAACACCGTCACTCAGACAACAAGTAACAGTGAACTGTTACAGTAACTTCACCAAAAAGTGAAGATAAAGATGGAGATGCAAAAAACTCTGAGAAGAGCATTCTCTCTGAGCAAGTGACTGATAGAACCTGGGTTTGTATGAAGTTTTCCCAGTGGAGCTCATGGAGGAGAAGAAATGAAGACTGGACATGGACTTGGAAAGCAGAACAAAGTTCAGACAGGAATGTCAAGACAAATGGAAAACAGAAGGCAGCATAAAAAACTGACGACCTGCACTTACCGAACAACAGAAGCTGAATGGCAGATCAATAAACCAAAAAAAACCCCGACTATGAGAACATGGCAGGAGGATTAAGTAGCTAGCTTAGGAACAGCTATGCTGTGCTGGGCAGCAATGAGGAGAAACATGCTGAAAGAGAAGATGGGATGACAGAAGAGAGAAGCCGCTAGTCCCATGAGAGAAGAGATAATGGAGATAGCTATGAGAAATTGCCCAAGTATAAACAAAGACATTACACAGAAGAGAAGGCAGGATAGTCAACAGACAGGAGAAATAACTCAGAACAGAGCTTTAAGATGAGAGGCAGCTTTTTGTGATTCCGGAGTCCTTGGTAAGGACTAACAAACCTGTCACCACAACAGATCCAGAGAAAAGTCAGTATGGAGTCTGCCAGGAGCAAATATACACACTGTGAAGCCAGGGATGAAAAGGATTTTCAAAGAAACTGGGGGAATAATATACAGGCATTGATTATTTTTCATGTCAGGACACGCCCCAGGTTTCAAATGGAGCAGATCAAGGGAATTACTCCAAGCTGGAGTAGCTACAAGCTGGAGAGACACAACTGCCTCAGGCGATTTCCAGCAGAATTGTTCCAACTGCTGGAGAAGGACTCTAGAGACTACCATCCTCCTCTAGGACTGCTTCTCAAAGGCGGATCATAACAAACTCATCAGATATTTAAAATGAAATATATTACTTCTTGCACTAGGTGCAAGAAGTGTATGTTGTAATATATAAGTATACACTATAGTGTATAGTAGACACTATAAAAGTGTATTTTGGTAAGATAAGATATTGGTGCCACATGGTGTTCTGTTGGACATTATTAATGGTAATGAGAAAGAACAGAACTAGAATAAGAACAGCAAAATAGATAAAGACAGATTCAAAAGGAAATTTCAAAAATCTGCAAGAGAAGTTGGAGCTCCAAGTAGACACTGAAGAACTAGTCAACAACCATTTAATATTTTCATTAATAACCTTGGAAAGAAAAATGCAAAGGAATTTCACTTGCTGATGCAAAACTGGCAGCACTGTGAGCATGGGAAAAATCAGATTCTTGTAATGGAAGGACTCCATGACATTAAGGAATGGAATAATAGAAATATGGATGAAATTTAATGGCAGAAACTAAAGGTCATTCATGCAGGGACTAATAATGAGAATTTCTTCTATAATCCAGGAGTTTCTCAGTTGGAAACACTAAAGAAGGAAAAGCAGCTGGATCTATTAATCAGCCACAGAATGTCTATGAACCACCAATGTCATGCAACCATGAAAAAGCAAATGTGATTCCAAATTATATAACAGGTTACAGGCCATTCCTCAAAGAGCCATGGTGTCATTCCTATAGTCTTAATAGCAATACACCAGCAAGCGGTAGATTAAAGAGCAGATACAGCCGTTTTCTAAATTAAATAACCAATGGACTCATATTCTGAAAAATTATTAAGTGCTTGCAGTTTAGCAAAAGCATTATAGAATTGTTCATCACTATTATTATGCACTAAAACCAGATATCAAAGTCAGGGGCTGGTCCCCATTATTCTGGTGTAATGCAATTGCACAAAATAATACAGGTTCACCCCAAGACAACTTACAATTACAGGTTTAATCATGCAAATACTTATGTCTATTAATAATTGCATATTGACATACTTTTAATATTTTGTGTTCCAAATTATTGGTTTAATAACTATCCATTTAGTAATCAGAGAAGGACATTTAGAATAGGAATGTGAGTTGACAATGACATATTCAAATCCATATTCCGAGTGAAATATATGATGATGGAAATGGCCTAATAAGAAGGTAGAGCAAACATAATGCTGCTACTCACACATTTATTATTCTGTTTATTCAACTTGTTAATCTTCTCTTATGAAGTACAATCATTAAGCGATATCCTGGATTTCTAACCATTGCTGATTACATGTACTGTTGGTAGTCACTCAACATGAACATGCAAGAACATGTTGTGTGGCAGAATAGCTCCCTCCTATATGTGAACTGCTAATGAAGTAGCAAAGTTAATTGCCAAGAGGTTGTATAGCATAATTTGCAAGCCAGGCAGCTGGCACAGAAAGCACATGGTTAAAAGTAGGCATTGAGAGGAAGCACAATTTTTCCAAGGGCAATATCAGTTTTCTGAGTTAGTGAACTGTGAAGACCCCGATCTTCTCACAGTTGTGTTGTGGTCAAGAGCTAGAATTGGCTCCCTGAGGATTTTCCTTTGCAGCATAAGATTTATTATATATTCTTCTTTCACGTAGACTGACCTGGTTTTAGTTTATGATTTTTCAAAGAATATTCCTTGCAGCTTTACACCATTGTAGAACTTTTCTCTAACAAGAAAGCAGGAAGAGAAGAAAACAGTCAGTAGGAAATCAGTATGAATTATCTATTTCATTTAAAATCTATTTTTCAGAAAGCTTAAATATAAATTATATGGATATTTACCATAAGAATACTGCAGAAGAGATGGATGGACAATTTATTGAAACAGGATAAAAGAAGATATGTTTTTTCACTAGGTGCACTCAAATACAGAGACAAAACAACAAATAAACAACAAATTATTTGTATACTTTATTTGGATTATCTTGTCACAAGGAAAATTTTCTCCTTAAGTGAGGCTATCATAATTTAATTGGTTTAATTGGTTTGCACAACCAGGTCTCAAGCTACAAGCTTTAAACTTCCAGGAATGCAAATTTCTATAAGAGTTCAGACAGCATGTAGACACTGTTAAATGCTTCCTTATTATTTAAAGACAATACAGGTACAGCTGCCTTATGGACACAGAATAAAATAGTATTCAGCAGTTCAATAAAGTTTATTTGTTGGGTTTGGGTTTGTGGGGTTTTTTTCCCTCTTGACACATTAGAGAGACCATACTAGGCAATCACTTAAATTAAATGGATTAAATTTTGCACAGGCAGCCCCCTAGTTATTAGCAAAATTGCATGAGTTACTAATCAGTGCAGAAATTATTCTTGTTAATATCTGCTCCCAAACAAATTAAAGATTTATTGGTTATGTCTAACTGAGAGGTGAAGAGAAGGTTTTAGAGCAAGCCAAAACATGCCAGTACCTGCAACTCAGACTCTTTTATTTTGTAATGGTGGCTGTGCTCCTTGTGTTCTTGTGTTCAGACTGAAAAAGCATACATTACCCTGAAGACAAGCTGAGCTTTCTCCAGCTACTTAGGGTCCATGCTATCATGCATACAGACTACATGCAACGAGAACATGGGCGTGCACTAGGGTGTTTAAATGACCCTGACTTATTAACACACTTATTAATGGAGACAAAAACCTACTTTCTAGTGAGAGGCAACAGCTCCTACTTAGAGTGGACATTGTATTCAGCTTCAGAAAGCTGCTGAAAATGTTGGTAACAGAAGTTAATCAGTTGTCAGCACTCTAGCAGACTTGAGAGCAAAGAGGGTGCTGTGTGTCGGTATTGTCTGGCTCTTACAGAATCATTTGCTGTTATCCTAGCCCAAGAAAAGCATTTTTAGAAATATAAATACAAATGTTTGAATTTCTGGAGGATATGTTTCTTTGTTTTGTTCTGGAATGGAGGAGTTGTTAGCCTGCGATGAAACCTGCCCAAAATCAGTGGAATCTCCAGGAAAAATACTACTAAACTCCAACGCCCCTCTTGTGAGTATGGATTAAGCATGATTTCCCAAAGATTTAGAACACAGGCATGTTTTTAAGGGGATGACAAGTTTTACCCCTGACATGACTTCAATCTTCTTTTCCTTACTTTCACCTGACTGTTGAAAGTTTCAAGCTTCTTTTCCAAAGCAAAGAAACTAGATCTTTACAATAAAAGCTTATAAGCACTCACCAGTAAGTAAACCATAATATTTTCATAATTTCAATACGATGCAATTTTAATACAAATACTGCCAACATATCTTGTATGAGACAAGAATTTGATGAAAAATTACACTCAAGTAGTTTAAGTTTGGTAAAATTGCAGTGGAAGTATAAGAATTTGGTGTTCCAAATTTTTAAAATTTCAAACCCAGATGAAAGTATATCCCAATTGCCTATAAACAAGGTAAATAACCAAGAAGTGTAGAAGTATTACATCACAGTATTATATTTAATAGTCTTTTAAATTAGTACAAGATTGCAAAGCTATGAAGAGCCAGTGCAGCCACTATAGACACTAGTTGTTTAGTGACTGTCAGACTGAGATACGAAGGATATCAACATGTACTATATACAGTATATAAACATAAAGAATCCATTGAAAGCCAGATTTTAACCTACAACTGCTATGAGTTTACAATCAGATTACTTATATCGAAGGATAGAATGGACTAGAAGAGTAATCTTCTCCTTACAGTATTTATGTTAATCCATAATTTTTTAGGAAACAGGCACCTTTTTAGCAATGCACAAGGGGTGGTAAATAGATGAAAATATATGAAATCACTTCTAGGATTCTTCTATAAATATCTCTCAAATTGATACATTTATGTGGTTTACCTTCTTTGCTTATAGGAGCAGACATAATATAAAATCAAAAATATTTGACAAAATTATGTGGGAATTGATACAGTATGAATGAATGTAAAAAATAATTGTCATGAAAATATATTGCAGGCAATTTACCTCTGTTCTGCTATAGATTGTACATTCATGGTACATACAGAGTAGAACAGCTATGTGACAACTGTGAGAGCAATAGATACTTAGTAAGTTCTTAGCGACTCCTAAAGCCAGGTATTTTCCTGGAGAAAGCAAAGCAAAATGCATAGAGAAAGCAGCTGTTGAAGTAAGCAAGCATAACATAAACAGAAACAGCGTGCACATACAGAAGTGGATACCTATTACCATTGGAGGTATTGATAACATGTCATATGAAAAGTGAGAACAAGTGAAAATGACTAGAGATGACTCAGATGCTTAAACTTGCCTTCTCATAACCAGTTGATATATTGCCAGAAAATATACATTGAAAGCTCAGTTTTGGAAGAGTAAGAGTAACATCCAGTGGCCATTTAAGGTAGACCAAGACATGGTAAATATTCCCTCAGAACCTCTGAAGGGGAACATATATTTCACTACTCATAGTATTGAAGACAACACATCAAGCTAATTCAGGTAAAACAATTTCTAATTATGTCTGGTCAATATATTTTTTATGTATTTGTCATGATTTTACATTACTGAAATTGTATTTTAATTTAAAGTATTATTAAAACACATATTTTAAAATAACCTAGTTTTACAACTAACTTCCCAGTCAGTGGGAAAGTTGTCTTCAGCTAGACTTTGCCTTATTGGCCCAGACATCTGGCTGCTGGTGCATAGAGGAGCCAGTCGGTATTGTAACAGAGGCCCAGAGTAGAGTGTTGATAGAAGATTGGCTGAATCCTCTCTGTATCCCATAGTGAGCATATGCTGCAGCACAAAATATGTGCATATATATTCAAATAAAAATTAATCCTTGTGTATTTAGAGATATCTGTAAAGTACAAATGAAAGCAACATGGGCTAAAAAACCCTTGCCTTCTGGGTCTCTGACTGTTATCAATGTCACAGACATGGATTTTCCCATGTTGAATAAAAAGTGAGGGTAGAATCCTCTACCTGTAGTCCATTGACATGTATGATACAATTTTTCAAGGGTGCCCCCAGAAATTTGTGATGTGCTTCGAGAAGACAATTAAAGCAAAAAAGAACAAGAGAAAAACATGATTAAAGTCTTATTCTAAGTTGTGCAAAGTAATACTTGAGAAACACCAGCTGGCAGGTTGATGAACAGGTCCATTTCCTCCAGACAGGAGACAGCTACCTAACCATGCAGCCTGGAATGGACCCACTCCCTTCACCTCTTCCTCTATTCCCAGATAGCATCAGGGAGGCTGCTGGTGAATCCGCGTTCACTTGCAGTAGGTGCCCTTCACTGGGGAACCAAGGACATGCCCCTTGCCTCAACTATTCCACTCATCCTGTCGTAAAACATCAGCCTAATTCTGAAAAACATGTTTCTTAACAAACGATAACATACTCAAGAAGTTTTTCTGCTCAGGGCACAGTTCTGCCAAACCTTCATTTATGGACACAAGGCTAATCGTTTCACCAAGGAGGTAAAGAAAAGAAAGCAATGTCTTACTAAAGCATAAGGAAGCAGAAACACAGACTCAACAGCTATCTTTCTATGCCTCTCTGTGTAGAGTAGCTCTAGTCATAGCCTTTGAACTTAGACTGGAAGGAGTTTCCATGCTGGGTTAGATCACAACTCTCTCTGCTGTAGTGTTTCAGCACTGACAGTGGTCACTGCTTCAGATTATTCAGAAGAAAAAAAAAAAAACTTAGAGTTGAAATCTTCAGATTCAGAACAAACATCCTGTGGTGATTCTGAATAGCTGCAAGACAGCTCTGGTTACAATACCCCTGACATAAAAATAAATAAATCTAAATAACTATAGGAAAGGCTTTTCTCTGCACACAGAAGCTCAGCTTTTTACTTCATGGAAATCTATTGGTCAATGAGACTATCAAACACTGACAGCCTTTAATGTCACTGGAAGAATTTCCTGGATTACATGTTGAAAGTTCCTGGCAACTGATGTAAAAATGATGGCAGATCTGAAAGTTTGATAGCAGCTGTATTTCAAAACTTTGCCAATACTAGAAACACATGGACAAGAGGATCTTTTCTGTAATAAAAAGCATGCAGAATCAATTTCACTTGTTAAAAAATTAACTTCATAAATTTAGAAAGATACAAAATCAGATTATTAAACAATTGGTCTGTAAGGACCTTGAGGATATTATATCAATACAAAATCAATGATTGTTTGCCAACGGCCACTAGGATACAAAGGAATGAACATAAGATGGAACATGGGAAAAACTAACTACGAGAAAAAAGTATTCTACCATGAGAATAATCAAGCCGTGCACAGGGGCTCTGAAAGGCTGTGGAGTCTCCATCCTTAGGGATATGCAAAACTTGACTGGAAATGGCCCTGAGCAACCTTATCTTACTGGAGCAGGAGGTTGGATTAGATGACCTCTGGAGGTCCCTTCCAACCTATGTGATTCTATGGTTCAGTGATTTAATTTTCTTCTTTGATGTGTAACCTGATAGGTTTTACTGAAAGGGGAAAGCCATAGCGGCGCAATACCTCAGCTTTAGTAAAGCTCTTGTCCTGTCACTAACCATCTAGGAAGTTACAGTTTTGATTAAATTACTGAAAGATAGAATTGGTCAAAATATTGAATTAAAAGATAGTCATCCAAGGGTAGCAATCAGAAGAGGAGAACACGCTAAGTCAAGACAGTTAAGTGTCTGTCACAAGTCTGGTAGTTTTCAGTACTTTCTGTAAGACTGCTAATCAAGGAAATATTCTGAGTCTCCATTATCCATGCTACGTAATAGAGCTAAACACAAGAACCCTGTGGCTCTGAAAGGTTCTTACTCATGGAGCCACCATGGAACAAGCCTCCATTGGCTCTTGCAAGCTTAACGGTTTTCAATATATGAGGAGTTTGTTAAAACATATGGTATAAAAAGTATATCTCCAAGTGCCATTTAAGTAGCCAACATATGCTCCCAAAAAGAGATACAAGACACCCTCTTTCTTGTGTCCACTTACAAATCTGTTACATGAGTATTGCTCTTAAATTAAATTACTCTAAAGTAGCAATGTCCAAACTACATTCTCAAAAGGATTTATCTGGATCTCCTTATATAAGGTCTTGCATTGTTGCTGTAGTATTGCTGCTATAATATTGCACAATTCTTTGCTACATAAATATCCTGGTAAGTCTTTTCCTCATTTTAAGGCATAGGAGATGGGGAGTGGCAGAAGCATACCTGAATATGGCTTATCCCTGGGTTTCATAAAGGCTCCTGGAGGATGTGAGCGTTCAACACAAACTGAAGCAGTTCTTAAGAAGTTCCAATTTCTTCTGATAACCAGGTGACACTCCTGTTAGTCCCAGAATCAGTTTCCTAGTCCCTCTCATATTACAGTTCTCATATTTTTTGAAAAGTGATTGTAATGCCTTATATACAAAATCACTTTTTATGCAGCCCCTTATCACCAGAAGATTTTTCAGATGCTGCAAAATCCCAGGAGAGATAGCTAATGTCCGTAAACCATAGTTTTTGTTTCTAATAGTGACATTCAGCACGGAATAATAGTGCGACATCCAGTCGCTTTAACCTTTCAAGAACTGAACACAGGTTCAACCGCATCCGGCTCAAGAAGCCTGCTGTGATAGACATTGTTTTATCTGTATGTTCACAGTCATGCTTAGGCAGTTTGAGGTGTATGGCAGAGAACAACCAGTATCTCAGCACAGATGGGGAGGCTCAGAGACTGGAGGTGTGGCAGAGGGGAGTCAGGGCCAGGCTGGAGCCTGCAGCTCTTCCTGAGGCTGAGCGACTGCGCTGAGGGGCAGGAAGCAGGCAGGGCTCACAGCAGGCAGAGGCACTTTCCTGGGGACAGGGAGGCTCTGATTTTGCTGCCACTTTGAAGATCAGGAAGCAAGAACATGGTGGGAAAGTGGAGAGTTGTAAAAAATTTTTTTATTATTATTTCTACTTTAGATGCTTCAATTATTCTCAAATTAAGTATACACATAGGCCACTGTTTTTTATTTAAACAAAATTAGGCTTTCTGAGTTAAAAGGCCTTTTGATATTTTGTGAGATTTGGGGGAACAAAAAGTTCTAGAAAGATGCACTTCAGAACTCTGCCTGACTCATGGTCCTGTAACAATCACAGAGAAATTAATCGGATGAGCTGGGAAATATTGTTGCTTCCAAGAAAGAAGTGTATAATTAAAGGCGCCGTCATCAATCAACTTTGCTATCTTCTTTGTACTTTGAACAGGATTTAATATTATCAGGGAAAATGGAAACAGTGGAAGAACTCTTCACAGCCACGTTGTAAAACCTCGACATCGTTGAAATGATTAACTTGAGGTTTGGGGTTTTTTAAAGATTATTTTGGTCCAATTTTCCAAATGACGTTAATAAATATTTTAGAGGTCAGAAGCTTTGCCTCAAAACACTTTAGCAGGTTTCACACTTTGCTACTCTTGAAGGCCAAATTACTTCCATCCTCTTTCACCAAATCCTACATGACATCCGCTCATCTCCCTCTGTTTCACGCAGTCCTTTCAACCTTCTCTCTCTCTTTTTCCTCATCAGGGATTCAGGGCATCACTCCAGCCCCTGCCAGGGTGTATCTGCCAGGGCTCCCTTTCCCTACCAACAACCACAAGTGCCTGACCCCTTCCTCTGTGCTCTCCTCGATTTTTGCTCATTTACTTTGCTAAGGACTCTGTGTAAAGGTATGACTGTACTACAAAGATGACAGCAGCAGGAACTCCAAGTGTCCTCCTTTCCTTCCTTTCTTATTTTTATATTTTTACCTCTTATTTTTATATTTGTACCTAAATCTATGCTGATGCTTTAAAATTCACATTGATTCTGAAATTGTCTCAGTGAAGTAGCCAGACAGAAAAAAAAAAGATAAAAAAGAAAGTCATCATATTGATCATATTGCCAGACCTCTCTCTTCCTCAGCCAACAATATACTTTGTTGGCTTGAGCACATGTGTGAATATTTACCAGATAAGGTCAAAATAATATTTTTGTTTCTTGACTGAATTCAAAAGAAATTAATTTCATTATTCTCAAAAATTTTCTGTTAAAATCTGATTTTCCCTTTTTTCTTCTGTTTCCACTTTCTGGGGGAAAAGAAACAGGTTTCAGCAGTTCTTTAAGACATGTGAGATGTTATAAAAATGTTGCAATTTTCATTTCCTCTTGCCAGTTCAGTATTCATAATTCCCTGCCTACAAAGGGTCCCTCTACATGTGTGCAGTGCAACTCTTGGGAAACACCACAGCAGATGAAGTTTAAACGTTTGAGGGCATGAAATATTTTTTTACATCATCTTTAGGCCACCCTGATTCTGGACAGCTGTGGGGTCCAGCCATCCAACTCTCTAGCACAAGCTAATATATTTTAGGGCTATTGTTACCAAAGGAAATACAGCCCTGCAGCCTGTACCTCCAGACCCCACTGTATCTCCTCTTGTAGGCATTGCAGAAGTTCATTCAGGATCCTTCCTCTTGTTCCCGTGCTCTCACTTCAGTGTGGAAACTCTACTGCACAGTTTCATAAAGTTTTTTTACTCCACTGATACACAGCCTGGAGCCCTACAGGGCAGCTGCCACTGGCCATGGGCATTACAGGACAAACAATCATAGAATCATAGAATCATTAAGGTTGGAAAAGACCTCTAAGATCATCAAGTCCAACCGTCAACCCAACATGACCATGCCTCCTAAGCCATGTCCTGAAGTGCCACGTCTACAAGTTTTTTGAACACCTCCAGGGATGGTGACTCCACCACCTCTCTGGGCAGCCTGTTCCAATGTTTGACCACTCTTTCAGTAAAGAAATTTTTCCTGACATCCAATCTAAACCTCCCCTGATGCAACTTGAGGCCATTTCCTCTTGTCCTATCGCTAGTTTCTTGGGAGAAGAGACCAACACCCACTTCACTACAACCTCTTTCCAGGTAGTTGTAGAGAGCGAGAAGGTCTCCCCTCAGCCTCCTCTTCTCCAAGCTAAACAGCCCCAGTTCTCTCAGCCGCTCCTCATAAAACTTGTTCTCCAGACCCTTCACCAGCTTCGTTGCCCTTCTCTGGACATGCTCCAGCACCTCAGTGTCCTTCTTGTACTGAGGGGCCCAAAACTGAACACAGTGTTCCAGGTGTGGCCTCACCAGTGCCGAGTACAGGGGCACGATCACTTCCCTACTCCTGCTGGTCACACTATTCCTAATACAAGCCAGGATGCTGTTGGCCACCTTGGCCACCTGGGCACACTGCCAGCTCATGTTCAGCCGGCTGTCGACCAGCACCCCCAGGTCCTTTTCCGCTGGGCAGCCTTCCAGCCACTCTTCCCCAAGCCTGTAGCGTTGCATGGGGTTGTTGTGACCAAAGTGCAGGACCCGGCACTTGGCCTTGTTAAACCTCATACAGTTGGCCTCGGCCCATCGATCCAGCCTATCCAGATCCCTCTGCAGGGCCTTCCTTCCCTCGAGCAGATCGACACTCCCGCCCAGCTTGGTGTCATCTGCAAACTTGCTGAGGGTGCACTCAATCCCCTCATCCAGATCATTGATGAAGACATTGAACAAAACCGGCCCCAGAACCGAGCCCTGGGGAACACCGCTCGTGACCGGCCGCCAACTGGATTTCACTCCATTCACCACCACTCTCTGGGCTCGGCCATCCAGCCAGTTTCTTACCCAGCAAAGTGTATGCCCATCCAAGCCGTGAGCTGCCAACTTCTCCAGGAGAATGCCGTGGGAGACCGTGTCAAAGGCCTTACTAAAGTCCAGGTAGACAACATCCACAGCCTTGCCCTCATCTACTAGGCGGGTCACCCGGTCATAGAAGGAGATCAGGTTGGTCAGGCAGGACCTGCCTTTCATGAAGCCATGCTGGCTGGGCCTGATCCCCTGGTTGTCCCGCACCTGCCCGGTGAGCTCACTCAAGATGAGCCGCTCCATGATCTTCCCGGGCACCGAGGTCAGGCTGACTGGCCTGTAGTTCCCCGGCTCCTCCTTCCGGCCCTTCTTGTAGATGGGCGTCACATTGGCTAGCTTCCAGTCATCCGGGATCTCCCCCGTGGACCAGGACCGCTGATAAATGATGGAGAGCGGCTTGGCAAGCTCCTCCGCCAGCTCCCTCAGCACTCTCGGGTGGATCCCATCCGGCCCCATAGACTTGTGAGCGTCCAGGTGGCGCAGCAGGTCGCTGACCGCTTCCTCCTGGACTGTGGGGGGTTTATTCTGCTCTCGGTCCCTGTCTTCCACCTCAGGGGGCTGAATACCCTGGGGATAACTGGTCTGACTATTAAAGACTGAGGCAAAGAAGGCATTAAGTACCTCAGCCTTTTCATTGTCCTTGGTGACAATGTTCCCCCCGGCATCCACCAGAGGAGGGAGACTCTCCCTGGCTCTCTTTTTGCTGTTAATGTACTTGTAGAAACATTTTTTATTATCTCGTACAGCAGTGGCCAGATTGAGCTCTAGCTGGGCTTTTGCCTTCCTGATTTCCTCTCTACATGACCTAACGAGCTCCCTGTACTCTTCTTGAGTAGCCTGCCCCTTCTTCCACGCGTGATAGACTCTCCTTTTTTTCCTGAGCCCCAGCAAAAGCTCCCTGTTCAGCCAGGCCGGTCGTCTTCCCCGCCGGTTCGTCTTACGGCACACGGGGACAGCCTGCGCCTGCGCCTTTAAGACCTCCCTCTTGAAGAGTGCCCAGCCTTCCTGGACCCCTTTGCCCTTCAGGACCGCCTCCCAAGGGACTCTCTCTACCAGCGTCCTGAACAGGCCAAAGTCTGCC
Source organism: Fregata magnificens (assembly GCA_013389945.1). Classification (NCBI taxonomy): domain Eukaryota; kingdom Metazoa; phylum Chordata; class Aves; order Suliformes; family Fregatidae; genus Fregata; species Fregata magnificens. Next base: position 135,060 of record WAAD01026618.1, on the reverse strand, counting down.
CTCCGGAAGTCCATGGTGGTGGTTTTGCTGCCCCGCCTCTTAACTTCACCTAGAATCGAGAACTCTACCATGTCATGGTCGCTAAGCCCAAGACGGCCTCCGACCACCACATCTCCCACCAGTCCCTCTCTATTCGTAAACAGCAGGTCAAGCGAGGCACCTCCCCTGGTAGGCTCGCTCACCAGCTGCGTCAGGAAGTTATCCTCCACACTCTCCAGGAACCTCCTAGACTGCTTCCTCTCTGCCGTGTTGTCTTTCCAGCAGACGTCCGGCAGGTTGAAGTCCCCCACGAGAACAAGGGCCAGCGACTGAGAGACTTCTGCCAGCCGCTTGTAGAACACTTCATCCGCCTCTTCGTCCTGGTTGGGTGGTCTATAACAGACTCCCAGTAGGATGTCCACCTCCTTGGCCTTCCCCCTCATCCTTACCCACAAGCACTCGACCTTGTCATCACAACTATTGAGCTCTATACAATCGAAACACTCCCTAACATACAGAGCCACCCCACTGCCTGTCCTTCCTTGTCTATCCCTTCTGAAGAGCTTGTAGCCCTCCATTGCAGCACTCCAGTCATGGGAGTCGTCCCACCATGTTTCTGTGATGGCGACTAAGTCGTAGCTATCCTGCCGCACCATGGCTTCCAGCTCCTCCTGTTTGTTGCCCATGCTGCGTGCATTGGCGTAGATGCACTTGAGCTGGGCTATCGATTTCACCTCTGACCCTGGCCTGCCACCCCTCGGCTCCTCTCTAGTGAGCCTGGTTATATCCCCTTCCCCCTTCGAGACTAGTTTAAAGCCCTCTCGATACATGGAAATGACTGAAATTCTGTGGGCTACCACTTATATGAGGAGCAGTGACTTATCAAATATAAGATATATATGACTGCAATCAATTGCTGTTACATTATCATGATGAAATGTTGAAACAAAGTTTCTTTTCAGTATGTGATATGATGTTTTACACATGGAAATTTATTTAAATGGCTATCTGAAATGTGAGATTTTTTTTTTATTATCTGCCTTTCCTTTATAGCACATTTTCACAGTTCTAAACTTTCTTGGTGTTAATTTTAACCTCCCTTGGTTTACATACACTTTAACTTTCACTTCAAGAAGCAGTTTGAACATCTTCACAAACTTCTTTGTTAATTTATAATGGCAGTACATAATTGAGTAAATTATGAAGAATTTATTCACTTTCCTGGCAGAATTTCATCCAATCAATGTAATTAGCATCTAATATTTTGCAAGTGAAGCTCACCTCCTGTAACCTGGCCATTTGCTGATCATGCAGTACTGTTACTTTCAACTTTGCCTACTTTCTAATTTCTATATCCTGGCTTGTTATCCTGTGTTCCTTTTCTCTATACAGCTCTGAAACTATTTGATCAGTCTGCTGCTCAGTGGCCCATTACTTGAATAATTTCTTTCAAAATAAACCATATTTTTACTGAAGAAGGCTCAGCCTTGTATTGCTAGCTGGTTCTTCCTCTGAGGCTGAACACTCATTGATGCTCTCATTTTCTTTGGGATGTGGTTTTAAAGCCATTCTGTCAGCTTTCACGCAGTGGACTCATTTGATCCAGAAGTTAATTGCATTGACATTAACCTGTTTTAACAAGCCTAAAGTATCAATAAATCATTTCTTTAGTGGCTGCACTTTTTCTGCTGCTTTATTGATATACTGCACCTGAACTGATAAATAGGCTGAAAAAACATCTTTCTTCTAACATACTTTGCATTCCCAATAATATCCTTCTAAAGAAAAGAAGGTAATGTTAATATACAGGAATACATAAAAATACTTTAACTAGATTACTTCAGCTTTGCTATTGTTATCCCTTTTAAAATATTCAGTTTTAGGAAGACATTGCACTTACGAGATGCAGTTTTAATCTGTTATGTACTCTGACTGACAGACAAGTCCAGCTACAGATGCATAATAAAACTTCTCTAAATAACCTGAAAATTCCTCTGAAGATACGATTTCTTTTTTTTTTTTTTTTTGCCTTTCTCCTCCCCGAGCCCCAAATTTGTGTCTTTACATGTACCTCATGAAAACATACCGAGTGCACTCACATAACCTCAGCTTGTTTTACTGGCAGTCCAGAGTGAAAGTGCTATCTCTCTACTGTCTGTATTGAGTGACACTATCGAGAATAAATTATCTGTTGCAATGCACTTCTCCATTTGAACCCAAACTTCGATGCAGCATGTCAGCATTGGTTTCCACCAGTAAATCAGAGGTACCTGTGAGTAAAATTTACTGTGAAATTTTAATTACTTCTTTGTCACTAAAATCATGGCAAAGTGAGACAATAAGATGACGTAAGTAACCTGTCAAGCAAAGATTTTATGTCTGTTCATAAGAATCTGTAAATTTGCTTACACATAACTCTTCTCTAACTTAAATAAGTGTAGCTGAGAAGAAAACAATCCCAACAAAAAATAAATTAACCACATGTTATTTATTATGCATACATGTGTATGTGGCATTACTTGTTGGACATGAAAAATCAGCTTTGGGAGACATGGAGGTTTCTGCATATCTGAAGGAAACTACACTTTTGAGGATTAAAAAAAAAGATAAAAATATGAATTCACAAATTATTTTGCTTAACTTATTAAAATACAAGTTATACACAGCAACTTAGATTTTGAAAGGGGCAAAGCAATGAACTTCTGCTTAGTATTGTTTCCATGGTAAGAATCAGTGGTATTTTGCATGTAGTGACAAGGAGAAAAGAAAATAAATTTTGTGGCTGTAACCTTAATCAATATATATGCATATGGCAAATCCCACTGCCTATTTTGTGAATATATGAACATGTGAGTCTGCGGGTGTGTATTTACAGAAAAAAAGAAGAAGAAAAAGAAAAAACTATAGACACATATAAGTGAATGCACAACTTGTGTTCACTGAGTAAGCACGCTGAATTTTCAAATACAATTCAAAACCAATTTGTTTCCCTGCTCCTTATTTGGCGTGTGACTGAATCATTCTTTCAAGATGGTTTGCTACTGAGGACAAAACTGTAAAGCTGTGGCAATTAGAGATCATTTCTTACCTTAAGCAAGAACGGAGGAACATAATTTCCACCTCATAGATTCTAACAGTCCATGTGGTTACTGGCTTCTAATATGTAATGAATAGATTCAAGTCTGGTGGCAGGAATGGGGAATACTAACATATCTAACAAAGTACAAATTTTCCAACATGCAAGCAGAAGCATGTAATACCTTTAGTCAAAGGCCATTTTTACTGCAGCTAGCATACTGATTAAAAAAGATCACCATAAACTGCTTGAATTTAGGGTATGATAAACTTTAAAGGAAAAATGAATCCATTTTCTAAGCACAGCAGACAGAAAGTTCAAATTATAAGAATCACTTGTCAAAACTAATAAAGCAGGGCCATATCTAACAGGTTTTGCACTACATTCAGCATTTCGAATTTTAGATGGTGCCTTAGTGAAGCAGTAACATTATTTGTGCTGTGTATTCCATGTGCAAAGGGAAACCATAAACATTCAGTCATTTCATACCAGGCCAAGGGAAAGAGAAATAGCATGAGTAAGGACACAATATTCAGCAAGGTTCAAGCATAGGCTTCTCCATTGGCTTCACTAGGATGCAATTCATTAGTATCCATTAGACACTTAAAAGTTAGGTATCATCTAGTTTAAGGGTGTAAGATCACCATATAGTGAATGTAAAGTGTTAGGTGCTTCCTGAAAGCAACTTGTCCCATCCAAGTGTCTAAAATAGGAAGGATTAAATAGTCATCTCTCTCCATAGACAGCAAAGGCAGTGAAGACTATTAGCTTATCCTTCCACCAGATGCCTCATTATGACAGTGTTTTTCTCAAACTTAGATGCATGTTCATGAACGGAGATGAATGTGGCACTGCTCTGTAAAAACATTTTTGTACCATATGTGACAAAATTACTTGGATATTCATTGTATGAACATATTGTTTAAGTATAACTGTAGGAGGCTGGAAGAATAAGAAAGGGAAAAATAAACCACAAGGAGCAATTTTTTGATAAAGATTTCAGGGTGATTAAAATGTGACGACAGTGTTATTTTCAGACAAGATCCTACCATCACACACAGCCAAGTTTCCAAACTTATTTTACCCTTGTGGGGAAACAGCACATGAGCATGGCATTTAATAGTTAGATAGAGACTGTTCCCAAGGGGTGAAAAGGCTGCTGCTGAGAAGCTGTACAGACTGATAGAAGGAAACAGAGGTGAGGATGGAGAAAACTACATCAGTCTTGCATCACTGTTGGGATTAGCTCAGATTATAGTGATTTATTCAGATTAAAGCAGTGTTTTAAAATCCTTTTACTCCTACACTCAGTTTTATTGCTGCCCTTAAGATTAAATTATATTTTCATTTAAGAAGGTTGTCCAGTTACAATATTCATAACTGGTGATAGGCCTGGCCTCTGGGAGGTAAATGTTTCTGAGTCTAGCCAGAAATACTGGGTAAGCATCACCAAAGCAGAAGGCATGGAGATCTGCAGCCTGGTGAAAAGCCAGGGTGTTTTCTTACCTTTCTTACCATGCCTTCAAGGGATGAGATGTTATGCCTGGGGATACATACTCAAAGAGTGGTCTGAAGAGTGATTAGTTCTGCAACAGTTGCACAAAAGTATGCTGGTCATTTTTGTGAGGCAACAAATAGTCATCTATGCAGTTCAGCTTTTAAAAGAAGAATAATGGCAGAAGTGGCCTTTATGGCTATTCACCTTTCAAGCAAAAGATTAGATCATCATGTGTCAAGATTTTTAAAGTACAGGAGTAGCTCAGCCATGCACCTAAGTAGATGAATGGGACTGTGTGGAGTAAAAAATCATAGTCTTTTTGGTTTATAAATATTTTTGTGGGATGGAAAGAACAAACTGATTTATTCAGTGAAACCCCTTATGGAACTCATACAATACTCATTCTTGTAAAGAAATTGCTGTTGGAAGGGAAGTAAGTTGCGACTTCCCAGATTCATTTCCTCTCTGCATTCCTCCACATAGGTTTATCTTGCATTTTACAACAGTGATGACTGGCACACTCTGAGAAGGCATCGCTCTGCCTAATTTAAGCATCTAAAACTAGGCAGACAGGAACTCCCTCTAGAGGCCTTCAAAGATACCTACTGCTCACCATTTTCAATACACAGAAGTTAAGCACTGCTTTTTCACTCCTAGAAAAGTAGGTGTGAAAAAAAGTTATCTATACGATAGGGATTAAATCCCACTTTTGGCGATCACAAAAAGCATATTCAATTTTTTTTTAATTATAGCAATTTATTAAATACAACATTTTAAAATATTTGACCACACAGCATGGCTGTCTGACTGTGGTGATTGACTTAGGGTGACTGAACACTGGAATGGGCTGTCCAAAAAGCTTGTGGAGTGTCCATCCTTGGAGATATTCAAAACCCATCTGGACATGGCCCTGTGTCTCTTTCTATAGATGACCCTGTTTTGAGCAGGGCAGTTGGACTAAATGATGTCCAGAGGTGCCTTCCGATTTCAACTGTTCTGTGATTCTGTGATTTTGTATTCCTCCTGGGTCACCTGACTGTGCTTCCACCTCTTATATGTGTCCTTTTCATGCCTGAGTTTAATCAGGAGCTCCTTGTTCATCCATGCAGGCCTCCTGTCACCATGGCTTGATTTCCTGCACATTGGATGGACTTGAGGCTGGAGGAGGTGATGTTTGAAACCAACCAGCTCCTCTGGATCCCTCCTCTCTCCAGGATGGTTTCCCATGGAATTCTTGCAAGCAGGTTGTGGTGGGTTGATCCTGGCTGGACGCCAGGTGCCCACCAAAACTGCTCTATCACTCCCCCTCCTCAACTGGACAGGGGAAAGAAAATATAACAAAAGGCTTGTGGGTCGAGATAAGGACAGGGAGAGATCACTCAGCAGTTACCGTCATGGGCAAAACAGACTTGACTTGGGGAAATTAGCTTAATTTATTAACAATCAAATCAGAGTAGGGTAAGAAGAAAAGAAACTAAGCCTTAAAACACCTTCCCCCTACTCCTCCCTTCTTCCTGGGCTTAACTTCACTCCCGATTTTCTCTACCTCTCCCCACCAAGTGGCACAGGGGGACAGGGAATGGGGATTGTGGTCTGTTTATCACACCTTGTCTCTGCCACTCCTTCCTCCTCAGGGGGAGGACTCCTCACGCTCTTCCCCTGCTCCAGCGTGGGGTCCCTCCCACGGGAGACAGTCCTCCATGAACTTCTCCAACGTGGGTCCTTCCCATGGGCTACAGTTCTTCATGAACTGCTCCAGCATGGGTCCCTTCCACAGGGTGCAGTCCTTCAGGAACAGACTGCTCCAGCGTGGGTCCCCTGGGGGGTCACAAGTCCTGCCAGCAAACCTGCTCCAGCACGGGCTTCCCATGGGGTCACAGCCTCCTTCAGGCATCCACCTGCTCTGGCATGGGGTCCTCCATGGGCTGCAGGTGGATTTCCACTCCACCGTTAACCACCATGGGTTGCAGAGGGACAGCCTGCCTCACCATGGTCTTCACCACAGACTGCAAGAGAATCTCTGCTCCGGCGCCTGGAGCACCTCCTCCCCTTCCTCCTTCACTGACCTTGGTGTCTGCAGAGTTGTTCCTCTCACATATTCTCACTCCTCTCTCCAGCTGCAATTGTGCAGGTGTTTTTATTCCCCCTTCTTAAATATGTTATCCTAGAGGTGCTACCATCGTCGCTGATTGGCTTGGCCTTGGCCAACGGCAGGTCTGTCTTGGAGCCTGCTGGCATTGGCTCTATCAGACATGGGGGAGGCTTCCAGGAGCTTCTCATAGAAGCCACCTGTAATAGCCCCCCCGCTACCAAAACCTTGCCATGCAAACCCAATACGCAGGTCCCTAAACAAGTCAAAGTTCACTCTCCTGAAGTCCAAAGTTAGAATCCAGCTGTTTGCCTTGATCCCTCCTCTCAGGATCCTGAACTCCACCACCTCAGGGCCACTGCAGCCAACAGCCAACATCCCCAACCAGTTCTTCCTTGTTTGTAAGGATCAGGTGCAGCAGACCATGTCCCTTCATCAATGGCACTGTCACCCATGTCATGAATTTATCACACCAATGCACTACAGAAACCTGCTGGATTCCTTGTGATCTGCTCTGCTGGCCTTCCAGCAGATATTTGGTATTTTATGGTAAATTTTCTACAAAACAGAGGAAATGGAATCATGTCTTTCGGTCTGCAATGTTGGGTATTTTTATAAGACTGTGTAACTGGGTATTACAGAGTGTATTGCTTTTTTACAGCCACCATTTCACACAGTGCCAGTTATCTTGCATATTACAGTGGTGCTGGTTTAGTAGTCTTGTTGGGTTTTTACATGTCTGTGTCACTAATTTAGGATATTTTTTTTCTGCAGAAAGAGAAGTGAACCACTTCCATTTAAAATTATATTCTTTCATAAGTTACTTAGCAGGAAATTATAAGATTAACAGAATAAAGTTTAATTTGAGCTTAAATGTTAACCAAACAGACATCTTTTTGCTGTATGAATAATTCAAGAGCAAGCATAGTGTGATGGAAAAAATATAGTAAAAAAATATGCTTAATGACCACTTCATAATAAATCAAATTTGTGTTAAACTTAATTGAAGATCATTCCTTTAATTTTTCTTTTTAAAAAGACAATGACCTCAAGGGCTAAACTCGCCACCTGTTTAAGCTAAAGAGAATAAAATTTCATCTTCACAGTACATTTAATCAAGGAACTAAATATTGGGAAATTTTACAAACTTTGAGAGATCTGGGAGGCTAAGCTAAGAAACAAATTAAATACAAACAAAACCTGAAGATCAAGATGAAAAGCTATCAATCTCTTTCTGACATAGCCTTTTCCTTTTCTTGTTATTTACCAAAAGAAGGTAAATAACACAACATGGACAAATGCAAATGAGCAGTTGAATGAAAATATCCTTAAGAGTATAAGAAAATATTACTTTCTGTGCAGGCGAAGATTCACACAATAAGTGAGTCCTCCTGACTTGAAGTTTAAAGTGAGATGCTACTCAGAATAAATAAATGGTGGTCATATATAGATATAACGAGGTCCTTGGTCTACTCAACTGTGGAAAAAAATGAAATGCCACTCAAACTAATTTGTGCATATCTGTACTTTAGGCATGTTTTTTAACATGCTCTACAAGACAAAATAGCAGTTAGCAACGTTGACAATGAAGGTATCATGCTCACCATTTTATAATATCTCACTTAAATAAACACACTTCCTGGTAAATATTGTTGCCCCAGGTTTTCTGCAGACACAGGCAGGCGTGTCTAAGCAGTTATACTAAGCTTACCTTTTCAAAGACTTTTTGCAACTTTAAGAGCTAGAGATGTTTGATTGTAATGAAAGTTTAAATCACGGAATAGAAAAGAGAAACCACTGTTTAAATTTAAAAAACTGATGTGAAGCACCTGAAAGCTTTTCTTGGCTAATCAGGATGTTTCGGTCTTAAAGTTTAATGAGAAAGCCTTCACAAGTGAGAGGTTTCTTTGTATGCAAGCCTATTTGCAAATGGGGAGGCATGTTGTGCTGTTATTTGTTCAGGATTTTGTAGGCTTCTGGGCGAACACTGTGGAAGAAATGGTGCAAAGAGCTGGGAGGATTCATTCCTCACAGCTTTTTAATCGTGCTGGATGCATGAGATGGAGCTGAGGACTGGAGAGATGAGCAGAGCTGGCGTCAGGGGTGTTTTGGCTACATTGCATGACCATCTCTGCTTTAGACATACCGTGTAGGTGTAAAATCCAAACTATATGTTGAACATCAGCTCCTCATCATGGATTACTCTTCCACGGGAATTTTGAGTTCCAGTACTTCACACATCTAGGACGAACTGGCAGTAAGGTTATGCTGTCAATAGAGAGGATCTGGAAAATTTCCCCAAAAGATTGTGAAATCAGAAAGACTTTCTACTCCAGAAATATGAATTTTCGATATGACAATATCAGCTCTCTGACCTAGAAGGGAAATAAAAATCTCCCCTGTAATCATACAAGCAAAGCAAAGCAAAATTGAGTCTGTGTACTGCCTTCCTTAACACCAAGAAGCCAAATTTTAAATGTACCAGAGATTTACAACTCTCACACACATAAGTTATCAGACTAACGCCTGAGCAAGAGCAGTGGGTTTTAGCATACTAATAGGAAACTTGACCTTGACTGTTACCTGTTGTGAGTAAGGAGGATAAAGAAAAAGAACTGAACAAAACTATAATCTAATGTGACTGTTGCAGTATCTAGTTAGAAGTGATTTTAATGACAAAGTGTTCTTGCTTATGAATAACAGCTAAAATTATTCTTACACTATAGGATACAACATAAACAAGTAGTGTCTGTTTTGCAATAATATGAATTGGGCCATATATAATGTCTTAGGGTGGAATTCATCTGACATAATGTTGGATATCTGCAGTACAGACACGTTCATCTGCACCAGTCACCCTAAGATTTTTGAATGGTATGAACATTCTTTCTATTGATGATTTAGAGCATTTATATAGCTAGCTTCAATGTAGATTCCTACATTTGGTTAGAGGTGTAGTCGTAGACTGTGATAAGCTAATTGACAATAACTACGATAAAGCATTCTTTTTAAAGTGGTAATAATAGCTTTGCAGTAACACTTTGCACATAGTAAAAAATTCACATTATCCATTCTGTAGACCCAACAAATATGAATCAGTTTGAAGACAGAAGAAAAGCATTCATCTTGAGCCGAGAAGTCTGCAGAAAGACAGCTGTGATTACCTGGCTTCCAGTTTGGAGCTGACTTACAGTCAGAGCAAATTTGCACTACCCAAGCAAACACTTAGGTGCCCGCTGACCACTATGAGTACCCTCTCTGAGACCTTTCCCTTAGCTACCATATATATGGTAGATCAACAGAACTAGGATGTAATTGTGTCCTTTAAAACTAGCACTTCTTCTTTATTTTTTCATGCAGCAGCTTATCACTAGGATTTTCTTTCTCGAGACGTATAAATGTTAAAGTATGTTAGTGCATTCTGTGGTTATCCAGGAAATATGTCTTATACATGTGCAGAAACAGAGCAGAAATCCAATAAGACATTATAGCAAGGCATTAGCAAGACCAAGTGCATTAACAACCTTCAGTACCACTGAATATGCCTTTCATAGATATACATGAAAGTAAGAACATAAATAGACTTTTTAACCAAGCTGTGATTGTAATGAGCTTGGGTTATTCAAAAAGTGTATTCTTTCATACTCTAATCCTGGGCTTAAGTTCCACTAAGTTATTCACATGTTTTTGCTTAAGAAAGATAATCCCGAGCAAGTGATTTAATCTCTTTTTTTACTTGAAATGTAAAGAAAGAATGTATTTTTATATAAAAAGATACATTCTTGCAAAAGGAAGGCTATTTGCAAGAAAGTCAAATAGGCCTTCTTTTGCAGAGACTGACTGGAGATAATTTATCACATATTCACTCCATAGCACATCTGTCTTCACAAATGATGTGGCCTGTCCTGCTGTCCCTAACTCTTCTGACTATGCTGAAACCTTTAAACACAGGAACTGGGTAAAGCTACTTGAGAGATGTCTATCTGAGTCTCCAGATTGCCTGAAACAAGATGACTGTGTGTCTTGATTTCTACCATACAGTAAGGTATAGGGGTAGAATTCACCTCTCCGAATCTAGGCATCTGAAAGCAAGGTATCTAGCCTAAAAAAGTCATCTTGGCCTTTCTACAGTAAATAGGGAGAGCTAGACACCTCTAGAGAATGATTCATCTTACTCTAAGATAACTGTTTAATCTAGATAAGATGAATCAACTTTATAAGTGCTTCTGTCTTCAATGATTATGGAGAAAGTCAATAGAGGCCTTTTAGATTATATGCCTGGATGGCATATGGGAAAAGAAAGGTGAAAGGAATTCCACTCTGAGGGTCCTTCACCCTTGGCTCTACCTCACATTAGATGACCCACTATCTACAAAATCTCTTGTTTCTCACTACAGAAAGTGTTGCTAATTGCACTGAATAGTGCACTATTGTGCAAGAAGTAATATTAGCAATCAAGGTCAGCAACATCTCAGTCATACCTTAACTATTTCTGTGTACAGGTGTTACTCTGTACATATAAACTGTATCTTTAAAAACAAAATTAGTAGGTTCAGGGTAAGTCCTTAAAAAAAAAAAAAAAAAAAAAAGCCTTAGAAAAATAATGGGAAAAAATAAATACAGTAATAAAACCAGGTCTCTAACAAAATGCTTTTTAGCTACCAATTTTCAGGCTATTTAGAGTTTTATTCTGTGTCTGTGTATATTTGCTATGTTAGTGATTACTCACACATCCAAATCCTCACTGACAAAGGTTTGAAATTAAGCTCGTAACAACAAAAGCATGTGCTTCAAAGTTAAGTAAGATTAATGTTATCCTTTCAAATATGACAGAAATGCCATATTTTATCCTTTTTCAAGGCCTCTGCCATTTAGAATGTGCAGCATTTGCTTTAAAACAGTTACGCTCTGTGAAGCATTGCCTTAAGTATGATCATTTGAGCATTACTGCCATGGATATTTCAGGTTCAGAAATGTGCCACATTCATTTATTCTTACTATGATAGAGAGAAGCAATGCAGCATCAGGAATGAGGATTCCTATGGAAGAGCATAAGAATATTAAACACAAGTTGAAATTAAATTGTCTATTATGATTCAACATATCTATTCTCTCTGTTTTTCACAGAAGACGTAGGTTAAGGAAGTCAGGAGAATTTGAGAAAAGCAAATATAATCTTTTGCTAAAAATTTGCCTTGCAGAGCACAATTTATAAAACTGCTAAACTGATTTTGAGAGATTTGGAAAAGTCTGAAGAGGGCTGGTAGGCAGAAATGCTAATAATTAAATAAAACCCATTCTTACTTACATGGATGTCAGGAATTAGACAGAAACAGCTAAAGAATTGTTAAAACTGGCTAGTTCTCTGTCAGCAATGTGTCGGACTGCAAACCTGAAACAGTGCTTCCAAGTATTGAGGAAGATTAGCTATCTACCAACCCTGGGTTTTGCCTTTAACAAAAGCAACAGCACTGCTTCATTCTAGAAGTCTTGTTTTATAAAGAAAAGTGGTGTCATCCTACTGAAACATAGATGGATGAACGTAAGATATGGATAAAAGCAAAGATACTGTAACCGTGCCAAATAAAGATATAGTGAAATATACTAAAAACTATCGTATACACCATTCTCCCTAGGTTTTTTCTGTGAAGATGGTCTCCAGTGCTCTTGTGTTTTCTATATGTGCCCAGTTAGCTCACAATCCTTTTTGATATTATTAGAACAAGCAATAATTATCAGTCCAAATTGCGTGGACTCAAGTAGCATTTTTGTATGATTTAAGATAACATGGAACCATTCCCATTGGTACAATGCATGTAAATATAGTAGCTGCAAATAAATACACAGTTAAATGAAAGGTTTTCATCCAGTCTCTGCAAAAGTGCAGTGCTGGGACAGCTTTCTAACTGAAGTAGTGTGGAAAAAATATAAATAACTTGAAGAAGGAGTGCACCCATTTTAGGAACAAGTGATTATATGTATGTGTTACATAAAACTTTATATGATGCAATTACCTGAAATAGATTCATTGATACAGCCAATCCATTTTCTCCTTTGGCCTACTCAGAGCATGTATCATTTTGTATGCTGCTCAAGTGAAAGGTTTACAGTTGCCTGTTTTCCATATGCTGGCATTTTCTTAGTTACACAGAGACTCCTAGGTTAATAGAGTAGCTATATCCATGTGTATTTGGTATTTATGGCACTATGCATATGACTAAATATCTGCTCTTTGGATTTAAGCTTCCTTCCTTTGGCTTAGATTCTCACCAAATAAATACAAATGCTGGGTTGGTGACTTCCTTGGAGATACACTGATTTACACCAGCAGAGACGTACGTCTATGCTATTGTTGCCTCTTGCAAAAGTATAAAGAGTTTTTTAAAAGGAAACAATTTGGAGCTGTACTTCATTTTCCATTACTCACTGTGCATCCAAGTGAATGCCCCATTATCCTCTGGAAGGGTTGCTATTGGTCACCTATTGCTTGGCAGGTAATGTCATGGGAAATTACTTCTTCCATTGTCTGCCTGTGCTTCTGGTGGTTTATTCACAGTCAATAGTTCTGATGATCATTTCCCCACTTATATTTACTTCAGCCACTGCGTTGACTTTCCTTTTTCTTAGGGGTATGCATATATCAATTTCTTGTTAACTAACGCCTGGAAAAAGCAATGCCACTTTTTGTTTACTAGCTTTTCCACTTGTACCAGCTGCTATGAGACAGAGCAGAAATTCTGCTTAAAAGTTCTCCAATTATGCTTCATTATTTTATAACATTTTCAACAGCTGGATGCATGATTACATGCACTACAGAGCAGAAGTCTTTTCTCTTTTGGCAAGTGTGCAGCTGCAAATCTTGTGGCTTTAGAATGGTATCCTAGAACATATTAATCATCCTTCTGAAGATTCCTATCAGCAATAGCAATGGAAAATAGCTGAGAATGAGCTATTCAACAAGTACATGATCGATTACATATGTACTTTGAATATTATAATTTGCAGCACAAATAGCTATACTGCTAGAAAGAACCTGATAATATGAATCAAATAAATTAATAACAATTGATTGTTGAATGTTTATCATTGTAACTATTTTTAATAACAGACTTAAAATGATAAATTTTACAGAAACCATTCTCAAAATAGACCACTCTTCAAAGGAAAGAAAAATACATGTTCATAGAAAAGGCATTTTTCTTTTGTAGGACCTGAAAGTGATATTTGAAAAAGGTTTATATGTGCTCTGATTAATTTTTTGCATTTCATTTCAGGCACATACCCATGAAAACATTGCAATAAATTTCAGTTCTGGTAAATAAAACTAATACCTATTTAAAGTATTAAAGGATTACTTTATTCTTAAGAAATGAATGAAACCTCCAAAAATCTGAAAGACAAAGTACTCTTCAGTTTTAAAATTTGTTCCATTAACTCCATGGAATCTACACAGCTTTTTCCTGTTACCTGAGAGGATGGTTTAAGGCATTGTTAGAGGTGACCCGTGCCATTTATTTGACTCAGGCATTTTCTTTATAATTTTATAACATTCATAACACCCAGTATCACAAGGAAAAATGTCTAAGCAAAGCTTCCCCGCCCCCCCAAAAAAATACTAAATTTGTTTCAGTGTCTCCATGCAGATAAATCACGGACTCCTACCTCAGATCTGTGGACACTCACTGAAAAGAAAGCTGGAAACAATTTGTAACAGAAATGATGCTGTGCAGAGAGTTTAATCAGTAAAATTTGAAATCAAGAGAACTACATAAAAATGCACAATCTGGAGACCTGATGAAATTACTAACGATCCTCTGTGGGGAATATGAGAATTCAGAACAGTGATGGCCAACTTATGAATAACACTGCAGTACCCCAAGAAAACATCTTACAAACCTGTCAACTTGTGGATGTTAAAGAAACATTATTTCAGCAAAAATAGTTCAAAATCTAGCTGAATTAAAGAAGTGTATAAATAAAGAGAAAATTAAGGGGTCCTGGTGAAAGCCCCCTTGAGATTAAAAAGCATACAAAATTTTAAAAAGAAAGACTGTTTAACTTTGGAGGAATACACTGAGAGAAGAGAAAGGACAAGATTTGTGAGAGTGACTACAAAGAAGGGAAGATAAGCCTCAGTTTAATACCTTTGATCGGGTCTCATGATTCTTTACTGACTTCCTACTTCTCAAAATGAATTGGACCTAAAACTACTTTGCTCACAACTGCCTGTCTTTCAAAAACTGAAATATCACTACACTAAAATGTAAGTGATCAATTGATCCTTAAAAATGAAAAAGCTAATTAGTCTAATAATAGTAGAGTTACAGTAAAATGAAGTTTATGTATTAAGCAATTTCCAGACGTTAAAGAAGTTACAAAACAGAAGATGCACAGAGTGAAAAAGAATAACTGCTCAAAGGAAGGAATAACAACATTTTCTGATTAAGACAAATACTTTCTACATATTTATTATCCCCAAACCATTTCTATCAGTGATTATTGATTACTTTTGTAAAGAAGAGAGAGTAATGAAGAGCAATATAAATAAGCAAGCAGTGGAAATGTGTTTTTATGGGGGAAAATAAACAAAAAAATGACCTTGCCTGCCTTCCAACAGCTCCCTTGCGACAGCACTTCCCATCACGACAGCCATACATTCCCTGACATCTCAGTCTGCCCCAGTGACTGCATCCTTCCCATGCTTACACAAGAGCTTAGTCTTTTCCTAACTTACTCTTCAACATCTTCCTCTCCTACTATTACCGTACAAACATGTCTTAATATCACTGACTACAAAAAGTCCTTGACAATACAAGCTCTCTCCAGCAGCTGTTTTATCACCCTTCCTTCTCATTCCTTACTAAATGTGCTGTTCACAACCACAGGCTAGATTTCCTCTTATTCTAGTCTGTCTTAGCCGCTTTCCAACCTATCACCTTTTGAGCTTTATAACCTACTCAGGTCTAGCCAAGGTCTGTGTCTGTCTCTTGTTAAACTTGGATTAGTTATTGGGGTGTGGACTGGTCTTGACTCTGTATTTTCACTGTACCTTGTTTAAAGTCAGTATGATACAAACAATACAGCACAAAGTGAATCAGGTTGATGGCTAAAATGGAGTGGTGCAGACAAAGTAAATGGACTCATTTCACTAGTAAAGACAACCAAATGCAACATAAGTAATTTTATTTTGTGAATAGTTACCCAGCTGATAGAGAAGAAACTGGACTGCCTGCTGTGACCAACAAGCTGATGTTCCTGAGAGTCCATTGCAGAGAGAGAAACATTAAACACCAGTCACTCAAAAATAATTTTCAGGAGTGTGCAGAGCATTCTGACTACTAAACAGTAACCACTCAAGCTTGTTAAAAACATGAAGATTTTGCATCATGTCTCTTCAAACTCAATATATAAGAGATAATCTTCAAGACTAAAAGTAGATTTCTAGCCAAACTGCCACATTCTATGATCTATTATAAGAGCATGAAAAATGAATAATGTATGATATATAATGAACTTCATGTACACATTAGTATATTTTCATCATGTTACGATTGACTTAACGTAATGTACTAGCAGAGTATTGCTAGCACAAAGAAAAACATTAATTTTGTGATTTCCCAGTGACACTGGGTTTTAATCAAAGAAACATGATCTTTGCGAGGGATGTACAGATGATGGAAGAAGGTAAGCAGGTGGTAAAAGCCATGAAACATTCATTTGGCTACTGAGTTCAGTTTCTAGAGGAATAAACCTTATCATGATGTTTAATTCCCTTGTCTATTACAGATGATCCTTTAATACATATGAAAGTATTAAGCTTCACATACTTGCCTGCTTGTCCAGCTGCAAATTTAAACCTATTATTTTAATTATAAAGAAATTTTCTGGCACAGATAATTTTGGGGACAGTCATAGCATAGTGTTACTATGCAGTAATTACATTTCGAAGGGAACCTTTTACTGTCAGTAAGAGTGTTAATCAATAATTAAGATGTGAGGATGAGTAACGCAATACGCCAAATTAGTTTCATAGCTGGTTGCTAATATTGATGACTCAATTACAGGTGAAAAGTGAAAGCATTTTGAAAATGGTTTTGAATATGCTTTCAGCACTTAATTTTTAATGTATTATGAATATAAAACATCAGTTTAGAGAAGAATGTATGAAAGAGTTGTTGTAGCTGGAAGAGGATTTTAATTACCATGCTACATTTTTGTTTGTACTCTAAAGAACTTTTAAATATACTCGAGGATCAGCATCTGCAAGAACAGCAATAAAGATGAGTTTCACCAAAGGCAATTAATAATTTGAAAAATCAGAGCCCCACCTTTCCACCAAAGTTGCATTTCATGTTCTGACAGTGGTAATGTAGAATTATGCATGCAGAGTTCCAAGTAACAATAATATCACAGCCTGTGATGCTGGAAATTGCAGAGTATCAAAGCCTTCTGGTATCACTGTACTTCATTTGTGTCTTTCATAGGGCAGACATTGTTGTACCAGCTCCCTAGTCACTAAAAAATATGCAGCAGTGCGAGACAACTGCCAAGACTTCAGTGTTATAGATATCAGTTTTCAAAGAGTTTTGCAACAGGCTTGCTCAGAAAAAAGTCAGAACATATTGATAAAAAAAAAAAAAACAAACCACCAAAACAAAAACTCCCCACAGAGACATGCCCAGATCCTATTAAGGAATGTGTGCACAGTACAGTAAGAGATATTCTGGTTTATGTTTCTGAAAATGCCTTAATGGAATACACTGGTGAAGCAGAAATACATGAAAACAAAATTATATTGCATTACACTTCAGGGAAAAGAGTGCACCTTGTTCATCTGAAAGCATAATGCTTGAATAAAGCTTTCTCCGAGATTAAACTTCTTCAAAATTTAAAATGGGAAACTGCAGATGTGAGGAGTCATGGATAGCATAAAAAATGAGGTATCTAAAATCAATTGCTGTCATGTTCCTGTGGGTTACCTTCTTAGCAATATCAGACAGCTAATTCAGCTTCAGCATCTGATGTGACCCTTCTACTATCTTGGAATATAGAAACAGATAATTTTATGAATGAAAAAGGATTCACACTGGAAGTACGGAAATAATATGTGCTTGCTTACTTTAAAACACAGGGAATATCAAATCATCTAGAAGGCCGACGTTCACCATCTGAAAACTCTTTTCAATATGCCTTGCTCTGAAAGTTTTCCCTTTAGCCTCAGGACTAGGGTCTTGTAACCTCATAACCTCAGTAACATGTTATTGTGATTTGTTTTTGAAGAGACAATCTCTCTTGATAACCTTAGACAGGCAGCCAGCAGGTCAGGGCCTCACCACCCCCAGGCAGGCAGCAAGGCAGGGTTGTGGGAGCATCTTCCCCCACATCGCCAGGGGAAGGGGGTCACTCTGGCAGGCAGACCTCTCAGAGGGCAAGATGTGCTCAGGCCCTTATACAAACATCCAGGAGTGGCATTTGATCCTTTCAGGACAGCAGCAGCTGGTCAGCACTGCTGGGAGAGAAGAGCGTGATGGTGCTGCACTGCTCCAGGTGGAGTGGGGGCCACTGCCCAGAGGCCAGCTTCCTCCCGACATGCCCATGCTTACATTTGCTGCTGCTGTACATCTTCATGACTCGCATGTGACTTTCCAAGAAGTTTTGCTTTATGGCCCTGGGGGTTTTTTCCCAGTCCTTGCAATGCCTTTTGGATTCTTTAGAATTACAATGTTGATATATAGAAATTTCTGTGGGGGTAGATGGTTAATATAAAGAGCTCCATTAAGGATATATGCAATCCTGTTCCTAAATTAGTAGGTTTAATAAAGTTGTTATTCACCACTAACGGCTTCTTAATACCATGCAGTCTCCAGGGATTAAGAGAAAATCTGCTCTTCCATGGAACAGAGGCAGCAGTAGAATTTGAGACACTACAAATATATGCGGTAGTTTTAAGTAGATGGAATAATGCTGAATTATGGATATATTTGCCATGAGTATTGAATACTTAATAGCGGTTAGTGCCTTCAGTCAAACAAGCCAAATAATAAAAAAGATTAACAATTTACACAGCTGAACACTCTGTATGTAAAACTTTTATCAGACAGTCCCATGCACTGATGTTAGGACACATTCCAGATGTATCATGTCCTTCAGCTGTGAGAAAAATAAGAAAATGACAGCGAAGAAATGACAACATGCTTTAAAAATGTCAAGACCTATGCAATGCATATAGAACTATCACATGGCAAAGGAGTGTTTGCAGCAACAATAAATGACACCTTGGTGAGCGACTGGACCCTCACTCTTCAGATTTGGACAAGAGCATACAGTCCCGTAAATGTGAAAATCTAGAAATGTTGGCATCTTATACAAGATAGCTTCTTTAATCTTACAGCTGATTGATAGCTAAATTAAGTCAGACTGCTGTGGGAAAATTACTTTGACTTTCCATTGCACAACTGAATTTAGGCCTTTCCGTTACTGTAAATGCTGTAACACATAGTACAGAGGTGAAATTCATAAAACTGAAAAAAGCATCAATAGATATTGAATTCGAATATAGCATAAATAAGGAATAAACCTAAATTTGATGGTGTGAATTGTATAAAGTAGGACTGACTACTTCTACATCTCAACAAAAGAGCAGGCTCTGGAAAATCCGAGGCTTACTTCCCATCTATATGGTTGATCTCAGACACTCAATAGATACTCTGTGCATCATCTCAGGTGATCTGGTTTTTTAGGTTTTTTAGATTAATTACTTTCTGACTCATTTTGTGTGTTTGGAATCCCAGACTTTGGAAAGGATGTTCTGACATGCCACAGGATATAATTTCAAGAGTACAGTATGAAAATTAAATTAAAACTGTTCCTGGTTACCACTAATAGAAATAGTCTACAATAATAAAAAACAACTGAGGCCTTACAGTCACCCTAATCTCTCCCTGGAGCCAGTAGAAAGACACACACAACTCTAGAAGGTGAATGAACCCATGTAAGATCTAACTATGATTCTAATTAGTCACCTTGGAAGGAAATAACTTCATAAATTCCAGTAGGGTTAACATCATCTTGTGCAGGTTCCCATTTCTTCAATGGAGAAAATGGAGGAGAAATGCACCTTCAGAATTTGAGGAAATTCTAAATTCAATGCTACTTATCAGAACTCTAGGCACATTTCTGGGCAAGTGACAAATTGGGAGCTGTATCAACAGTAAACTAGTCTGCTCATAGTTTTTCTTCATTTCCATAAATTATTGCAACATTTATTTACCAATGCCTATATTTGTTATTGGAAGATTATTAGCAAACAAAAAATGTTAAAAGTATTTTCCACTTTGACTATGAGAATTTTACTGTGCTTTTGAAATGGTTCTTCACTTACTTACACATTTGTTTGTTTAGCTCCCATTGTAAGACAGTAAGGAACCATCCTTTATGGCTTTCAGAAAGTTCACATGCAAAAATTGCATTTTGTTCTGCTTGGAAAGTAATTGTCAAATTTGGTGCTGGATGACATTTTCACATATTTGCTCCAGGTTAAATGTACCATTGCCACATTAGAATCTGAACATATTTCACAGCAAAATACCTCTTTCTGTCTATGAAAATCAGCCTCTGTGTTTGAAGAAGACACCAAGCCACCTGGAAAACTTCAAAAAAATATTTTATCTGGTACAGGTACACTGATTTTTTGTGTGTGCAGTGCAGATTTCTGCGAGCTTATAATGCCAGTTGTAATGCTGCTTTCTACATAATTGCTATTTTCACTATAGTCATGAATTTAACACTTCCAAGATGAACTTCGATGTCAGTCTGTGCTGACAGTCTATTTTCTTATGCTGAAACATTTGAATCTTCTTCTTGAGCATAAAATCAAAAGGAGAAAGCGAGCCTTTCACAAGGGAAAAAGAATATTAAAGGAAGACAAAAGCAGCTCCATAAGCTGTTCCTCAATTACTATTTCCCTTGCTAGGGTGAGGTTCCTATACTTGCACAAAGATGAAACACAGGATTTGATGCAAGGGTCATTCAAGTATTAAACAGGATTATGTTTTGGGTGATAAACAACAGACCTGTTCATTTGTTTGTAGGAAATAGTGTAAAGTCAATGCCTTTTGTAACTATATGCATGTAAAATTTTGAGAACTGAATTTGCTGCTTCATAATCCCTGCAATTTCAAAGAATAGACAGCTAAAGCAAAATTGTCAGGGGACATTCATACTCTTATGTGAATTGACATTATCAGTAAAATCATAAGTAGTATACAATTAGTTCCTGTACAACTTGGAAAAGAAAACTTTACCTATTCTGTCTTCCTAACCATGAAATACATCTGACTTTTAAATAGTGTCCCCAAAGAAGTTGTTAAAATTTTGTGCATTCATTTAAAACAAAACTAATACATTGAGGACACAGTCAAGAGAGAAGCTGAATCTTCTACTACATCTATTCCATCTCAAATACCCAAAGAGCAAGCCAAAACAGGCAGAGGCTTGATATGGGTAATGCAAAATGTAATGCAGACAAATAGTCAGTGTTAGATCCAGTGAAAGATACGGAGCGACAAGAATTTTAAGAATCTGGGCCCACAAATGAACACTCAACATACTGTCAAGTGCTTAGGAGGGTTGTAAAGTGGGAGAGAACAGGGAGAGAAAATTGATCCACCAAGGAAGGTGATTTTTATGACTAGCACCTGCAGGTTTTTTGTCAGAGAGCTGGGACAGCTCACTGTTTTCCTTTTTAAACAGGGAAGAAAAAAGAAGGCAATGCTATGGCCTACCTCTAATAGAATTGCTTAAATAACCACGAACTGGGGGAGAAAAGCTCATTTTTTCTGACCATTGTGCTTGCTACTGAAGAGGAAGATCTGTTAGGTACTTCAGAATATAATTCATCTAGCCCTGAAATAACACAGTCTGACCTCCAGGAATGAAGGCAGGAGTCAGGCACCTTGGTACTTATGCCAGAGCTGTTCTAGGCACATGCAGCAGGAAAAACATAAGTATTGTGAGTAGAACATATCAAACTTTTAAAGTACTGTTCACAATAAAGTGTTTTAGTTCTGAAGATCCCCAAAGCTCTGAAGTACACTGTTTCTTTCCCACACGCATCCTGACAGTGTAAAGGTGACTAATAACCGTAGTTCCAGTCTGTGCAGCTCTCTTCCATTTCTGATGTGATTACAAAACCTTGTTCATGGTTATCTGCATTAGCCATAATGATCAAAATTGTGCCATGGGAGAGTGGAAAGTTGGAAATGGAAAGATGGAGATTGGAAATTCCCCAGGAAACTTGTAGGTGAACTTCTCAGAGACCATTCTGTGGTAAGATTTTAAAGGATTTAATGTTTCACAGTTTACCGTGTTTAAGCCTGTAGATTGTAAGCTGGGCTAAAAGGCTGCAGCTGGGCAGCAGAGGGGAAGGCTGAGTCTGATTCCTCTGCCTATTGTAGTCTGGGTTAGGTTAAACCACTTCATAAAAAGCGATGGGAGAGAGGATTGTGCTTTAGCAACAAACATCTATGTATTCTCAGCCTGGAGACCTGTCTGCAGTGGAGGACGAGGCATGCAGGGTTGTAGCAGGGTGCCTACAGCTCATGTGGGGAGTGGGAGACTCCTGCGAGTAGCAGAGGGCCCGGCTCTGCACGGAATATGTCCTCAGCCAAGCACAGCTGGGAAGAGTCTCTCCCAGGGAGCCACAAATGTGTTTGAAAGCACTTAAATTGCTGAATTGCCAAAACTAGAGAAAACAAATGTAAGAGCACAGGGGCCAGAGAGAGCTCTTTTCCAGCATTCGTTTTATCTCATTCAGAAGATCTGATTTTTTCATAATTTAAAGTATTTTTCTTTTCTAGCTCATATATTTCTGTTTAAATAAAGACTCATTTTGAAGACTGGAAATCATTGGTGTCTTCTAGTGCTAGGATAGTAAGATTCAGCTGCCCTAACTAAACGGTCTTCAGTCAAACTAGGCTCCTTTTGTACTCACTGGAAAGAAGTAAGCACTTCCTAAAGGTCATCTCATCATAAGCCTCAAGGATAAGTAAAATGAATTACCCTACAAAGCAAGTCTAGAGTGACCAGTTCACACTTGATAGCTAATTCCTAGTGTCTAAAATTGGGTGCTATGACTCCTTCCCTTCTCATACTTCTAGTCCTTAGTAATATTTTATACATGCATAAATGTAATACCTATATTTTTTGAAGACTGTACTTGGTTATGTCCTACAAGTTATCTCAGCAAAAATTATCAGACTAGGAAAGGAAAAGCCTCTTGCCTATTCAGTTGCACTCATTTTTTTGAGGATGATTTTTTCATTTGTAATACAAACTGGCATCTTTTAATAGTCATCATTAATAACACTAGATTTTTGTGAAAATTTAATATCCTAAAGTAGAAACCAAACAAGTTCATACAGCAAGGTTATAACTGTGTGATTCTGGTGCAGTAGACATTAGATTCAAATTTAATTAGAGTTAATATTGTCTAATGTTACAAGTAAGAATTTGTAGTATTATCTAATGCCAATGATAATGTTTATTCAGCCTAAATGCAGGAAGTGAACCAAAATTGGTATCAAACAATCTGATGAACTCTTCAAAAGAACAGCAAGCTTTAAAAATCTCCATCATAATTATATGTCTTAACAGTACTTCTCTGATCCCTCAACCATGCAAAGATGCAATAATGTTTCTAAGTAAAGCAAAGCTATTTTTTTTTGCCTTATTAAATTTACATGTCATGGAATAGAGTACACATACAAAGTGACTGCATTTACTGTGTGCATATAATCCCAACAAAATCTGACATTCATAAAAATCTATGAGCTGCAGCCATTTATTTCTTAAATGATTTCTCCTACCAAAGGCATGCATGAGGCACTTTCCCAGAGCTATCAGTAAAATGTCACTGTTGCTCTGGAATCAGGCACATGAATTCAACCACAGGGATAAAGAGTGAAAGGGGGGCTACAGAGCCAAGATAAACAATCCATTAGATGAATAATGATAGGATTTTAGCTTGGCATATGTGAATCATGGAAGTCTAAAAGACTGTGAAGTCAAAAGAAATATCTAGGACTGAATGCAAATGTAACCATGTTTCTTGAGAGTGGAAGAGATCTTCACAAAACGCAGAACAGATGATCACTGTTTTAGCAACTAAAGGTATTAGAAAGTGTAAAAAGGGAAACAAAAAAACTAGGATATTGATGGTCATCCCACTAAAGCCGGTAGATATTTTACTATCGTCAAGGGATGCACATGGCCATGGTCATTTTCATTCATTTCTTCTCCAAAGTGCCAATAAGCCTATAAATAAATCTGATTTTCACTAAAAGTCCATGTTTATAGCAAGTTTGAATGAAATGGGTTAGAACGTGTAACTGAACTTTCACAAAAATGTAGGAAGAAACATCAATGTATTTCAATCAAAACACATTTGAGGCTTGCTCTCTAAAGCCAGTAACACTTCCAGCTGTTACAAAGGGCTATTCCAATAGTTCAGTAAAGTTAAACTCACTGGTCTTATCTGTGTCATTAAGGTAAATATATTTTTACTAATTCAGCTTAGTGTCCTCAGATCTCTGCTGTAGGTGAGAAAATATTTTGTTCAGTCAGAATAGTCATAGAAATGGGAGCAAGTTCCTGTGCCTCACCTCTGCAATTTGAAAGATCATGGAAGCCTTACCAAGTTTCCTTCACCAAATGACTGGTGCAGCATTAACCTCATGAAGTGTTATGCCTTGGAAAGAACTGTGGGTGGAAAGGAGGATTGCTTCAGGGACAGTGTGGTCCAGTTTTGGGCTTGGTATTATAAAAGTAGGGCTTAAGAGGATAAATTAATCTAGTGAGTGAATTCTCACCTTAGTTTTCAAAAGCACTTGTAAACAAGCTAGCAATATAGAAATTGCTGCTCACTTCCTGATGAACTGCAAGAAACATATTTATTTATGTGCATGTGTGCTTTGAGCCGCATTTAAAAGGTACCTGAGACAAACTAAAGGCTTTTGCATAGAAGAACTTTTTGCATTTTTTCATTTATCTAAATAAACAGCTACCCTTCTATCTTCAAAGAGGATTTTTTCTGTATTGAAAACATGTCTTCTTGTGAGAAAACAAGAACAGAAGATTGTCTAGCAGGAAAGAATAAGAGGGACTTGTTAGACTTCAGCATATTTTAAATAGATACATATGATTTATCTGCAGCCCCTCAGTATTTGTTTTCTTAGCAAGTAAATGTGTCAGCTGGCAAATATCACAGTAGATTACAGAGCACAACAATGAAAGTTACTTGATATTAATGAAGCAGCCTCAGAAGAGGTAAGGACTAGTTCCCCATGAAGTAGCATCAACAAAGCTGGACTATAAAACAAACATGAAAACACTACAAGAGATATTTGGTGACATTAATGTTATGAAAAAAGGATAGCTTTTCAGTGCTTAGAAAAGTGACTTCAGAGGAGAAACAAAAGAATTAACGTAATGATCTGAAATCCCAAACCATGAATCCTTATATTGCACATTATGCCACTGTTCCCTTAAGAAAATTATCCCTTGGACTAAGGGAAGAAGAAAGTTCATTGCAGAGGTAGGAAATATGACAGTGGCAAACACTGCTTGCACATTTGAGGAAAGAATGGAAACCCCCTACAGACTAACAAGAATAACAACTTTTCATTCAATGAAGCCTCAGAAGGATTTGAAGCTGTCATTTTGCCAGATGAAAGACTAGTGATGTATGCCTCTAAAGTAATGGGAAAAATATAGAAGTAGTCATGGAAGAAAGATTGCTATGAGCATCTTGTAAATATAAATATAATATATACAGAGTCATCTCAATTATCCAAATCACTAGCTAGCCAAACTCTCAATTACTAAAAATAAAATATGTTCCCTGAAGCAAGAAGAGCCAACTAAAGAACAGGGAGAAAGAAGACCTCCCTGAATTTAAGAGCAGGATCTTATGCAGATGCCTCAGAGGTGGGCTTTGGTATCCTTTATTCCCCTGAGTCAGGAAGGGTTTGATTTCACGCTTGCAAGAAGCAAGACATTTTGTAAAAATCCATGTCAGTCATTATAAAAACAAAATATGGACTCTTCCTGGGAAGCTCTTTGTACCTGATGTTACTTGAACTTGCTGTTGTAGCGGCTGGGTTGATCACCAGGTCTCCCCAAAGACCACATCTGCTGTTGTCAAAAGTTATCCAAGTCTGCAAAAGTCTAGCTGTACACAACAGTTAAGAAAAACTATTTTCTTCTAATGATTACTGAGGTGCAAAGTTGAAATCCATGATGGGTTTTTAGGTAATGAAATAACTGATTTTGTGAGGTAACAGTCACTTAACATTGTGTGCTGCAAAATGCTGAAAGTACGTCATCAAGCACAAAGGAAGAGTAAAAGACATAAAGGAAGAGCAAAATAAGTAAAGGCATTGGGTAACCATAAGAATTAAAGTTATTTTATTTTGTATAAATACTTTAGTCCTGTGGACACAAAGGGGACTGTCCATATGCTCACATATGGAGAAAGATCCTATAGAACCCAAGTATGACAGACTTGATAAATACAATAAAAAATGAGAGAAGCATTAAAATTATGTCAGTTCCCTAAGCCACCTTGATCCAAGGTTGACTAAGTTTATTTGAGTACAGCAAGGAGGATTTTGCTGACAGGCTAAACTCCATTTCAAAACTGATAGGCTGCATAATACAGTACATCAAGTAGCACTGTGTTAATGCATTTTAAATGTCAACTTACATGCAGTGGCTGTGCAGAATGAATAAATATCAGAAAGCACTCCATCATTTAAACATCTGATTCTGAGCAATGATGATCCTTGCCAGAGGGGCAACCTCTTTTTCTGGCCATTGGATGTAATGGAAGCTCCAGATTCACCCCTGTCCTTCCCAATCCCCTCTTCCTCAAATACAGCCCAGAGACTGTACAGGTCTACCCACATGTTGTACAAGTTTTGAAACAACTACCATTTTTACAAAACTCTGACCATTTCAGCTGATTTACTTTCCCATTTCTATTAGCTTTTCTCCTAAAGACCGTGCTTTCCAGCGCGGCTTCCAATTATAGCCTTGTATGTAGTTACTTTTGATGATCGTAAATCAGTGATCAAAACTCAGCCTATGTTTTCTGTTTGGGGCTGTAAGAAACACACATCTGGTCCACTTTAAATGCATTGCTAATCAATATCTCTAAACAAATTAATTAATTAAATCCTTAAAGTCTGTTGCATGCCTTTTTGAATATTCCCTTCTTTTTTCTTCACAAATCAAAGAGAATTAATGGAAAGGAATATGTCACAGTTCAGATAAGAAAGGAAACAAAAGGAAAAAGACAGCAGCAGCCTTGAAAGTCATCCGTCACAGTTCCTGAAGTGTCATAAGTTCTTTGACCATTTTTTTTTCCCCTGTGTCAGTTTGCAGGCAGTGGCTCAGAGACCATTAGGGCTGGTAGAAAAGTAGCTAGCTATCTGTCTTGTTTCCGACTGAAGAAAACAGTAAAGATGGAAGAATAAGGATGACAGAAAGACTAAAAGTAGACACCTAGTTAAATAAAAAATTGAAGCATCAGTGACAGATGTTCTTAAATTCTCAAAGGTGTTTAGATCTTTTCAAAAAGAACAAATGATATTGCAGTGGGAACAGCTGAAAACAGGTGGATTCCTTTCTAGTATTCCTGTTACAGCTGCCAGACAGATTCTGATCTCAAAGTCAAAACCCACTGAAGGTACCTGGGACAGAATGAAAGCCTCTCAACTACTTTTTATGTTCTACATAATGAAGCAGTCCAGATACCCATTTTGAAATTGTTCTGAAATTAGAGTAAAAGCATTATTATAACAAACAGTTCCAGAATTACTGGGTGACAGGCAATTCACATGATGGACTTGCACTCCAAAAGAACAAAAGGAGATAGTACTTGCTAAAATTGATCTCTGGTAGACAAAACTTATTCAACTGTTGTACCTTTATTGAAGTGTATAATTAAAAAACAATGCATCTTTCTACTTAGTTTGACAGTACAAGTCTAAATAGATCAGAATTAACTGTAATTAAGTACCCACTGCAGTGTTCTAAGTTAAAAAGAGATAATCTTAGACTTACAGTAAAATGCCCATAACAAGGAAGCTAAGACAGAGAAAATAGTATTGAGAATTACAGACAGATACATGTGACAAATAAGCTTTCTAAATATAAACTGAGTGCTTTCTGGTGGAGGAAAAATGGGAGGAATAATCCTCTCATCTGTTTGTAGTGTTCCAGGCAACAACTCTGACCTTCTTGCCTTGTTCTATGTTTGGAAATGTTAAAGCAACTTCTTAGCAACATAAGATTTAATTAATTAATTAATTAATTAATCCTTGCTTAACAAGAAACTACAGTCAAGTAAAGCCTTCATTAAAAGATTACACAAGATCTGATACCCTTTGCTAAATTTCCTGGACCCTTTTCTGGAAGAGGTAAAAAGGTTAAAATTCTTGTAAACAAAGATGGGGCAAAGAAACTCCTTAGAGTACTATATTTGAGTAGTTTGAACTTACTTATCCACATGAAACTGTATTTTTCAGATTTTACTGCTTTTTACTTTCAGAATGTCCTTTCATTTACATTTAAAATCAGTTTTTCTATCAGGCTACATTATTAATAACCTTTCAAATTAATGCTGTAAAGCAACGTATACCAATTTATAAAACTGAAAGAGTTTACTTTGCAAGATGTTTTAGGAATATATCTATGATTTATGACAGGTGTGTTTGCGGTCTCCTGTCTTTCTTTTTGAGCTTGAATGAGCACAAAACCAAAGCAAACATTCCCTGAGCTTCTGCATTTTGTCTACTGTCCTGTAAAAATAAGGTAATTAACTCATTTCACTTCACTTAGAATTAAAACTGTAACTGAGCTCAAGCCATAGTGAACTTTTTTATAAAACTTATTCTGAGTTTAAATTCAAAGGTGTGTCAAGGGACATCAGATTGGATTTAACGCTGACCTACTATTTCATTGCTTTACCTCAGATCAAGACGTTATTATTTTTTATTGGGAAAAGTGTGAAATACATAAAGCTGAGTTATTTCTGAGTGCAATTTTTAAAAATTAACATGTTTTAGATTCCTGAAAACAAGAATGTCTAATGATATTGAGGGGTGGGTGTTAAAACTCTTACCTGAAGTAACACCTTTTACATCTCAGTGTGAAAGATGGTTTGAAGGCAATGGGCCTGATTCTTCATGTCCTGTAAAAATCTTGGGCTACTTTTGTTGTGCAAGTCAGAGGTAGTGATGAGCTATCTAAATGGCCCAGCAGGTTCATTCTGTGAAGAAATATTTGTGTTCTCTATCTCCTTTCACACTTGTGCTCAAAAGGTATAGCCATGGAAAACGTTGCTACAACTGAGGCACTTCCATACCTCAGGGACCAAGACTGGTCCCTTGGTCTAACCCTGCACCTGGATCCTCCGCAAGCATGTCTTGGTAGGTAGGAAGTATCTGGGTGGATGTATCAGACTGAAGTGTGCATTGGCAAGAGGCCAGAAGCACATTTATGTATCAAGCAGGTCCCAGTCTTGTTTTTGCATACTCCTAAGCATATGCATATTTTTGCATACTCCTAAGTATATGCAGCAAATACCCATAAGTTTCATAGGAAGCTACAACAAAAGAGGAAAGACATCGATGATACATGACAGACTGAAAAAAGAAACAATTAAAAGGTTTGGGTTTGGTTTTTTGCTGAAGCATAAAGTGCATTGCAATGATAGAAATATTCTTTTTCTCCTAAATTTGTCTCTTTCACTGACTTCTTCATTAATAAACATATTTATTTCTAGAAACAACTTTATTTCCCTCCCTCCTGCCTGGCTTCATACTACAGTTTTAAGAAATACTCTAAAGGCCATTAAAACCACTCATTTTTATAAGGCTAGATTTACCATGCATGAGAGTCTACACACCTACCTCCCAATGTTATC